>PNEQ01113932.1:0-12292 GCA_003012365.1 Medauroidea extradentata
CCCGGATAGCCTGAGGAGTTTACCTAAGGAGTTTACATAGAAGAAAAAAAGGAGCCAATTTCTTTAATAACTTTCAGTCTTTTAATAATAGTTCACCAGACGTACATGGCACAATAACGTACAAAAATTCTTTCCCGTGATTTATGTCTTACAGTGTGAACGTGAATAGGTAACACCAGTGGCGGAATTCACTAAGTCACGAGTGTTCGTCCCAGTTTATTATCGGTTGTGATCTGCCTCAGTTTGCTCCACAAAGGAAAACGACCTAAACTACGGGGTACCACTAACGGTGTCTTAAATATACTGCTATACTCACATGTGCAGCTATTTCTTGCACCTACTTACTTGAGTACTACTCTTAACAAACACAGCAAAAGAAATACATATTAGAGTGCTGGCTACACAGCCCCCTTTACTCGCGGATACGCCCTCTAAGCTTCACAGCCCTTCTTCCAACTTTAACACGTCCTCTTCCTGCCGCCATGACGCCCCAACTATTAATAAAAACACTCAGCCGGCCATCTCCCGGTGACCGTCCACAAGCTCAGATGTATCACAACTCCTACTGACCGATTATAAACAAGAAAAACTTAGCCGGCCATCTCCCGGCGACCGGTTAGAGCTCCGATGAAACACAACTGACTTTCCTGGGCGAACACCCGGACTTACTCGGCCGAGCGGCAGAGGGATACATCAGGATCCAACTTGCCTAAAAAGCTGGTTAATTGACGTATATAACCTAAAAATTGTACGTAACATAGATACTGATAAATTTACAAAGCATTTAATTCCATTATACCAGCTAAATATTCCTTAGGTTTATTAAATGGGGATGTGCAGCGTTCTCAATCTGTCGCGGATCACCACCTTTTTAGCGTTGTTGCACACAACACTACCACCCACGTTGATCGGGAAACGCCATGCAGAGTCCCCGCATTCCAGCACGTCCCTGTTCGTGCCTCCAAGCGAGTGAACTCTGACCTGCCTGCCAGATAAATCCATCCAAGCACAAGCTAGCTCAAAGCTTATTTGAAATTTTAAAAGCCAGCACTTCTCTGTACGTGCTTCCAAGCAAGAGAACTACTACTAGCCTGCCAAATAAATCCCATTCCAGGAGAAGCAAGCTAAGAGGCTACTTGAAATTTAAATAATCCAAACAAGGCAAAATATAAGAAAAGTTTACTTAGAAAAGTTGCTAGAAATTAAATTAGATTTAAAAGGAGTCCAAACACGATATAAATCCGATAAAATTGACACGTAAAATTAAATACTTTTCTCTTGCTTTAAAGTTAAATTTTAAATTAAAAAGAAAATTTTAATGTAAATTTCTCTACTCGCATCCCCAATTAATATGTTGGATCCCACCGTATACATCCTTATACCTGGTTAAGTTGGCCTGCTTAATTTGTTATTAACAACAAAGGAAAAAAAAAACATTAATTAAGACACAAAAACTGAATTTACTGTATGATAAGAGGCCAAGTAAGTGCTACGTGCCAGTGCACGTCACAATGCCCAGACGTGTGTGTAAGGCAAGAGTCGAGTTAATGCAAAAACGGCGCCGACAACGGGTCTAAACTTGTAACTTATGCAGTTCTTACCCGTTGCCCCATCGTGTTTACTTTCAAATGCTCGCCTGGCTGATGTGTA
Source organism: Medauroidea extradentata (assembly GCA_003012365.1). NCBI lineage: Eukaryota > Metazoa > Arthropoda > Insecta > Phasmatodea > Phasmatidae > Medauroidea > Medauroidea extradentata. Next base: position 1,651 of record PNEQ01113932.1, read on the forward strand.
GTGCTAACACGTCCCCCTTTTTTGTCTTGCTTTCACTTTGTTTGCAGTCACACACGCACACACAGTCCGCCACAGCGCAATACTCTCAAGCACACAAAGGTTAACATACACCTGCATCACAGAGAAATTCCATGAAGCCTACAATCTAACTCGAAAAATAATGTACAAGAAATGTGATAGTCAATTTCAGTGGTTGTGAGTGGGTAGAAGTGGGAATACGAAAAATCCTATGGTGCACACGGTAATAGAGATTATCTTTACTGGCATTATATGCATGTGAAAGTGAGCTGATAATGTCAAAGGGGAGTGGAGGGTTTCAGGTTTGACGTCTGCAAGGTATTTTTCCACCAAGGGGATGAGGATATAGATTGACATTTCCCGGGAAACGCGCTGCAAGTTTGTTTCCCACGCTGATGTTTGGAAGGTACGTGGGGGTGGGGGGGAGTGAGCTGCGGGCCGTGAGAAGCATGTAACTCTAGCTGTCACGGTCTTGTTATCGAGGAAGAGTAAACTTTCGCTTTATTGTAAATAATGTAAAACAAAGGAAGAGGCCGCTTGGCTATCAGTATGTACAAAAGACAGAAGCGCAAGTAATCAGTTTTAGTACTTGACAAACACACACACACAAATAGGACGACACATAATCGTGGAAGCGCGTATCGCGACGGTTTGCTGGGGCGAAGAGACATGGCTGACTGCCATAAATAAGGGTAGACAAACTGTGTAATGTAAATGGTAGTGCTCACCGGCCGAACATTGCTCATTGATGTGCGCCGTCACATTTTCAACAGGTTTATTAATTTTTTTTATGGTTCCCAAGAGTTTATTTGTAAAATCGCTGCCTTCGTAAAATCCAGGGCCATAAAATCGGGGGTATAGTGTATTTAATGTTGGCATATGTTTAGTTTAATATTTTAAAAATAATGTATTTTTCAATGATATGCCAATTACCTCACTACCTACACTTTTTCGCCAATTGTATTCGCTCTTTATTAACAATTTGTTCTAGTTTCTAAAATATTAAACGATAGACAGGGTATTTATATTCTTTACATACCACATACGCATACACAGCGCGTCGTAAGTTTTGTTTTTCTATTATTATCGGTACATGAACGTAATTATCCCTAACCAACACCCTGCCATGCCCCTTTGTTTTGACAATGGAAAACATGGCGGACACAAATTCAATTGGCTTTCGGCCAGAAAGCACTTCTGCCCCTTCATGCTTACTATACACAGTAGAACCCCGATTTAGCGAAATGCCTCGGGACCCAAAAATGTGTACTCTAAATTAATGTTTCTTTAAACCTAACTTTAAATTTTTTACCCTCCCCCCACCTCCAAAAAAAAAATAAATCCTTGGGCATGTTTCGTCGGAAATGGAGGGAACTTTAATAAAGTATGATAGCCCACAACAATAACATACCTCAGTTACCAACAATAGGTAAGCCATGGCCGCAAAAGAAAAAATTTCTGTGAAAAAACCTTTAAAAACTGCCAGTGAAACACTCGTTGAGGGTGTGCCCGGTGAGTTAGGCCGCCCGCTCGCGTGCATCAACACTTGAGAAGTGATGATAAACACCGCGAGTCGTCTTTTTCCGTCTCTCACCCGCTCATCCAAGAAAATTTAAGAAATTTCCATAAAGAGAAACAATGAAACAGAAATAAACGTTCAAGAGATAACGGTAAAATAATAAATAAATACGCACAGCAGCGGCAATTCTAACTTGCAGGCCGCCATGCTTGTGAAAGAATCTAGTTACTGCTCACTAAAAATACTTTGCACTCGAGCGTTTTTAGCATCGGCCAAACATATTATTTTCGTTAATAAATTCTTTGTAAAAAGTTTGCATAAATAATATAATAACATATTTTTATAGATACGCTGGTTTTATCACGAGACGTGACAGAAAATAATCACGCTGAACACCACTACATTATATCGGTAAAAGAAATAATCGGTAAAACACGCTGCACGGTAGCGCATTCTGACGGAGACGCGAATCACTATCTGTCAATTAGTACCCGTGCTGTCTGCTGGTGTGCTGGGTGGACTGGGTATCTAGATGCTCGTTCACTCGGCAGCCATCAGGATGAGGATCTAGGCGCACGTTTGTTACGCAATACAGCATCGCTCACTCGGCCGTCTTTCCTCGGCCGCCCGCGCTTAGCTCAAAATTACTCCCGCGGCACAAATAACTGTACTTTAACCTAAAATTTGCTAAATGTGTTTGAAAGTGTTTTATTATAAACAGTTGTGTTTTCAAACCATTTCCTAAATTCTAAATTGGAAAGTGCTGTGGTTGCCCTGCGTTACATTTCACAAAATGTTACTTGCTTTGTAGTTGCCTTCCACGTAACTGCACTCATTAACCTCGACGTGTTTATTATTTCATCACATTGGTTGAAATTTAAGCATGTGCGGTAAAAGTTGTATGGTAAAAAACTATACTATATATGTTTTATTAACAAGTGGAACAGTTTTTTTTGTTCTGACGTATTTTTGCAAAATAAACCTACAATGGAATCAAACAAAACCGCTAAGAGATCCTGCAGTGAAGTAGGAATTACTTTACAAAATTGGGTTATGGAAAAGTTGCAAAGCAAACGGGAATACAAAATTCCAACAGTCAAGCAAGTACTCTTTATTTGGTATTTGTGTGGCTGTTAAAAGCCTAAGATGTTGTGTGGAATGTGTTATTTAAATGCTATATAAACAAAAAATTTGTAGGCCGACTAGCTACGTTTATTTGTAATTGACGAAAATATTAGAGAGTAGAAAACGTCTTCCTTTCAGCTTCATTATCTTTCACATTTGACCAATTAGCATACCTTTGTGTGTGCAAGGGTACCCAATTTAAACCATATTTGGTCAGTGGTTGAGGCATCGCATTCACCTTCTATTGAAGATCCAAGAAATGTGCAATGTGTGTTTTTTAAGTGCCTTGTGTGAGATATATTAGAAAGAAACATTTTAAATGTGGTAACAGTACTTAAAATCAAAATATTTGTGCTGTAAGTCAAGAAAGTATCACTATATCTTAAAAAATTATTCGAACTTCGATTCTAATTCCAGATTGTTTACAATATTCGCTTTAAATTCGATTCATACTGAAAAAGTCTGCTTCGCACAGCCCTAGTAAATAAATAGTTCATTCTGATCGCTAAGGTTGGTGCTCTTTTGGTTCCGCTATAACTGTTGTTTTATTTTATTATTCTATGAGGCTTTTGCAGAATGTCATCCGGTTAGTCCATGTATATTAAAATTTCCACTAAGTGTCCTCTAAAAACTGATTATAATTTTGCTAATGACCTGTAAATGACCCCAGCTAATTACTTGTATACACTCAATCACAACCTGGCTTTCTGGCAATAAATAATACTAGTCATTTAACCCAAAAAATCCTAACTAGCTATCAAAACCAAACAGGATTGGATGATAAACCAAAACATGTGGTTTTATTGTGTCAGTAGTAGCAAGGACTTTTAGTTATGCTGTGGTAAGGAATGTGTTTATGGTTTTAGTTGTTACAAATGTAGGACAGCAGATAATCAGGTGACATCATGGCGAAACGTTGAGTATGTAAACTGCTCAATTGTGTTCCTTCTTAATAGCAAGTTATGGCCTCCTGTTCCTGCTATCCGAGATGTCAAGTTCACTGTCTCCAAGCCGCCTTCGCAAACTACTAACTAGCATTGACATGCTGTACACATGGAAATAAATTACTCCTGTGCAGTATGCACTATGTGTCTTGAGTCGTGCCTAGCTGCGCATGCACCCAATTAGTATCCCCTGTCTCTAAGGGACTGGCAGTATGTAACTAAACCAAGGGGGCAAAAGCACAAGTAAGAACAAAACATTTTTTATGCCTCACTATGGGTGTCATCTTAAAGGAATCCACCAACATATTCTTATTAGAAATATTGAATTCTACTCTCATTTAAAGAACCAAGGAAACGAGAAAGTGCATTTTCATCAATACTTTACTAAACCAATTAAATTTACATAATTATTTAGATTTTTCACATCTCAGACTTGCGCCGATAACAGGCAGTCATTTTTATCCACTTGTCGACATACAAATTGTTCCATTAACCATCTCTCACATAATTTCATCAATTACATAATATCTCAACAAATATATCCGTATGTTAGAAAAGTAAGGTAAATGTTACAGTTAAAGGCAATTTCACACTGTCAATTACTTTGTACTTCTCGTTCATACAGTTCCCATTCAAATGACTTTTCTCTCGCTACTGGAGTAAAACCTCAATGCCTCGTCATTTGATTCCGATGGAAGTCTATACATTATCAAAAGTTGGGCCCCCAAATCGAATTGACCAACTGTCTGCTGATCTGAAGAAACCGACATCAAGGCCTCAGACGACACGCCCGTACAGCTCAGCAGCACATACTTCTAATTCCGGCTTCTCATACTGTAAACTCCACCCGGAGTTGCGTGACAGCAAGTTGCAAAATCCTATCGTGATCATCAATATCGCATATTTCCAAAGGTTGAAAAGGAGTCCATGTCTGCTCATCGTCTTCGCAAGAAGGAAAGTACATACCTGAAAGTATCACCAAACTCAACCGAGACCCAAAACAATCGGCTCGGCAATCAGCACCGCCCCCGTCAGATCACAAATATGACTCACTATGACTGCTCTGGTCAGCTCTTCTGCCGGATTAGCCGTGCTCAATGACGTCTGCTGGCTCTGCCATACACCACTTCCTTCCCCTTCCGTATTGAACTGCCACACTACGTCATCCGCAACCATGCATCGTGCCCGTTGGCCAATCGGACACACCACGTGGCAAACGAATGTATACAAATTCTTTAACCCGGAAAGAAAGGGACTCCTATTCACAAAAAAAACAAGGGATACCACCACAATTCAGAACCACGGACTACTGCTGACAACTCAAAACCAACAAAGCAAAATCACAAAATATCAAAGAAAAAAAAGACAAAGGAAAACCCTACCAATTACTATACCAAAAACGAAACAAACTACAAAAAATAACAACTTCAACTTTGACGTCGACCTGTCCTCACAGGTGTTTGCTTGGTTTTATGTCGCATGGGTGTTGTGCTAAGATGGTGAAAGGACGCCAGCATAGTCATTACTTGGACTAGCACGAGACTTTTATGCCTGCAGGGTCGTGGTCGAACACTCGGGCTAATACCTGTGAGGGGTCTGTCTAGCTGAGTGTGGTGAATACTGTTACTTGTCGGACATGTTTTGGGCCTGTCCACGCCACTACCACACTGTATGAAAGCACTGACTCTATCACCTATGGGCTGGTGACACGCCAACGGTGAAACAGATACTCTAAAGTTGAAATAAAACTCACCAATTGCTCAGTTTCCAGAACACGTGTATTGCACGTAACGTAATGAAGATGGTACAAGATCCGGGTTAGCAGACACGAGAATTAGGCCTCGCGCGGGGCCATGTTGGGAATGCTCACACGTCCAGGGGCGTGACATTTACTCTCAATAATTTGGGGGGCAGCGAGTCTTCTCAGTGCCGGTACTCTCTTAAAGGGCATTAAGCAAATGTTTTAGGTATTAAATTGACTATTGCAGCTAAATGGAAGGTGAAATGAGACAAGTTGAAGCCCTTGAATGCGTGTGGAAGTGACACAGGACCGACGTGTCTGCCCGCTCAAGGAAGACTTCCGTAGCCTTGGCGCAGAGCCTCTGACCGCGTCCGGCGCTCCCGCCAAAACCAAAAGTCCCTTAACCGTGAAATTAAATGAATTGATACTGTGACAGGTATGCTTCTTCTACGTATGTTGTTATTTGTTGTTTGTTCTATATATATTTTTTGGAGGTTATGAGTTCCTGTTGGCGGCGACAGAATGTGACGGGTGTCCTTCTACGTTGTGGTGTTGTTTGTATATGTATATAGAGGTTATGATGTTACGATGTCCCTCTTTGCAACGCTAAAATGTGACGGGTGTCCTCCGTCTACGTCACCGATGTAGTTGTTGATTCGGGGACGTAACTCTCCTCCGTTGCTATTGCAAGTAGTTAGCAGGCAGAAACATGGCAAAACACAGCGAGCTGATGCAGAGGCAGTGTCTATTATGTAGATGTCCGGATAGTAGTGAGGTTAGACCGAAATGGATAAAAAAATAATAAGAAGAAAATTTATATCGGCATTTTTTTTATTTTACCTTTCTTTTGATGCACTTTAACGGACAAAGGCAATTCATAAAGCGAGTGCTCGCCCAGAGTTAGTTGAGGTGGCTTTTCTATCTACGTATTACGACATGCCGCTTCCCTCCATAATAGTACTTGGTCCAGCACTTTATCTACCTTAGTTCTAACTAAGCGGTTACCAATACCTACTTCCGGTTACATCACTATGAAATGAAAAGGCAGTATGCCAAAAAAGGAAAGACAAACAAAAAGACTGATCTCTTCTAACGAATCCGTCCTCTAGACTTCACAGCCAGGTCTAACACGTCCTCTTCCTGCCACCATCACGCCCCAACTCACGGCCTGTTATCTTTTATGGAGCTACGTTGACCCACGATGTACATATAATGGTGTGCCCGTGCGCATTTTATCTCTTTCTCACTCTAATCTTGTGACGTCACTCCGTACCCAGATAGCTCGGAATGGCCATTTAAATGTATACAAATCCGTGCTTCTTTTCACGTCAACGGCGATTTTTAAAGAAACTACAAGGTGCAAGCTGATCGGATCACTCTGGAAATAAACTTGAATAGATACTTCGTGTGCTCATAATAGTAACAACCGGTCATTTACACATGAAATAACTTTTATTGGTGGTTAAGTATGTGCCTATCAGTGCAAGCAAGACGACTTCGGCTCGTTCTGCTGTACTCGCATAAAAGCTAAATAATGAAGTTAGTATGTTGTTTAGCACAACGAAATGTACAACAATTTGCAAAATATGGTCTTCAAAAATTCTTCCATGCTCATCCACGAAACATATTCTGCGAATTAGCTGTTTGCTTTCATGTAAATAATGTTTATGAAGTGAGGAGTTAAGTGATTTTTTTTACGTTTATAGGTAGCAACTCATTGCAAAACAGTTTATATATTACGAAAGTCAATATTTTAGTGAAAAATTGAAATGTTTTAGGTTCTATTACTTGGTCAATATTTTAAAAGTAACGTTCTGGCCTAACCTACAATTTGCATAATGTAGCCTGGACATAAATAAAGGTAAGTGTTATGCAAACGTTTGCCAAACCAGGCTGTTACAATGTGTTTAATAATTTTTCTTAACATTTATGTCCGGCAACTACAATTCAAATGTGGTTGCAACGTCGGTTTAAATGGATATTCTAAGCCAGTGCCCTAACAATGTTTACATTTTTTTTTTATTTTTTTTTTTTTTGAAATGCACATTATACAATAAGACACTTGTGTACATTATAACCAATCCCCTTGAGCATAGCTCCAGGTGGGGATCTTGTGCTTAATCACTCACATAGAAAGCAGATGCGGACAGTTGCAATTTGTAGAATATAAACAGAATAAGTTTATAATTTTGTAACATCAAATTAATCGAAAAGAATTGGTAGTACCTATTAATAGTAAGACAGATGCACTTACATACATTCACCCAAACGTAGAAAGGAGCTCATTATGACACAACAGCCATGAGAAGGTAACTAGCACTACAAAATTTGCTATAGCTGCAAAACACCAAAACATTCCCATGTCAACGTTGTACATGTTATGCAAATTATCCTACACATTTTTCTTAGTGCTACAATTGTTGCACTAAAATTTAAAATATCCTTAGAATCTACTGCAAAGTACTTATTAGGAGTCAGAGTTTGATACTATCATATAGACTTCATTATATATTCCTTAACTATACAAGACAAAAATGCACTTACATAAATGCACACAGATGTAAACATTTGCATAATCATACACGTGTGAGACCCATATGCATGTACAGGTGCCATCAGCCTCTAGCAATATAAGTTAAGGTAACATGGTCAAACATTGTAGGGCCTATGTAGTATGTCTATGTTTGATGATGGTATCATGCTCAGTAATGTGGTTTAGTATTAATGTTCTTGTTTGCTTTTTGAATTTTTTGGTTGAATGTGTTGTTTTTATTTCCAAGGGAAGTGCATTATAGTACTGAAAACCTTCAAAGAGAACAGATTTTTTACCATAATTGGTGTTTATATTTTGGAGGTAGAGATTATTTTGGTTCCTGGTGTTTATGTTGTGTCTGTTCCTGTGTGATGCGTAGTACATATCAGAGTATTTGTGCAAATGAGTCAAAACGCTGTGTTTATGGAGTCCATAAATTGGCAAAACATCACATCTTGAGTAAATGTCAACACTATGGTGGTTGTGTGGCAAGTTATAGACAATTTTGAGAGCTCTGTTCTGTGCTACCTGTACCGGCGAGAGCAGGTAGTTTGAAACTGAACCCCATATCAGTGATAAATAATCTAGGTGACAGTGTATTAAGGCATTGTATATTATTTTTTTTATCTGTATAGGTAATGCAAGTCGTCTATAAAGAGCCCCAATTGCTGGTAGGATTTTCTTTAGCACATCATCAATATGATTCTTCCATTTTAAGTGCTGATCAATTATTAAACCAAGGTACTTTATATGGGTTGTTTGTCCAATATTCTTATTGTTTATCATAAGGCTATTAATAAAGTATTTTTGTTTTTAATTGAGGTGTTTGGAAAATTTTGTTTTGTCTACATTTAGTGTTAATTTGTTAATTCTAAGGTATTCCGCTATAAGTAGCAGATCATTTTGCATATCCTGAGCCACTGTGTCTATATTATTGCATGAATCATAAAATATAACTGCATCATCCGCATAAAGCATAATTGTTCCCTTCGTAGTAAGCTTAGATATGTCATTTATGTAAACAAGGAACAGCAAGGGACCCAGTACGCTACCCTGTGGCACCCCTGTTGTTATCACTTGTTGCTTGCTTGCTGCTCCAGAGACAGTAACATATTGTGCTCTGTTGGTGAGTTAACTCTTGATAAGTGTTAAAGCCACTCCTCTTATACCACTAAACTGAAGCTTCCTTAAGAGCACTGAATGGTTCACTGTGTTAAAGGCCTTGCATAGGTCTATGAATATTGCAGTGGTTGTCCTGCCAGCATCCATGGACATTTGGATTTTATTAACCAACTGGGTGGCAGCTAGTGAAGTACTGTATCCAGACCGGAAGCCAAATTGCTTTTGATATAGAAAGCTGTGTTTGTTAAAGAAATTATACATTCGCTTGTAGATGACTGATTCAAAGATTTTGTTTATGACTGGTAGTACCGAGATTGGCCGGTAGTTATTTGCGTTTCTTACATCACCAGTTTTATAAGCTGCTGTGATCTTTGCAATTTTGAGTGGGTCTGGATATATTCCTGTTGTAAGTACTTGGTTAATACAATGAGTCAGTACAGGCACTAAGGATTCGGTACACAGCTTGAGAAATTTCGTAGTTAAACAATCGTAACCCGCACTTGATTTGTTTTTAAGTTTATTTATGAGTTGAGAGACTTCAGTGTGGTCAGTTGGGTATAGAAAAATTGTGTTAGTGGACACCTCTAATGTGTTTAGTTTGGTAATATCATCACCTGGTCTGGATTCCATTTTTTTAGCCAGTTCCTCACCCACCTTAGTAAAATAATTACATAGTGTACTAGAAATATCCACCGGCTGCGTTGTTAGTTTGTTGTCCTCTCCTATAAGCTCTGTTATGTGGTTTAGTTTTGTCTGTTTCCTACAAAGGAGTGTATTGATGCCAGCCCACATTTTATTAGTCTTACCATCACAGTCCCCAAACAAAGAATTGTAGTAATTGTGTAAGCACTGTCTCCGTAGGGTAGTAATTGTATTATTTAGTTTTTTTAGCTGTTCTTTGAGGTTGGTATTGTAGCGTTTTCTTTTGTACTTCTTATAGAGTTTATCCCTTTCAGTTAACATGCCTTTTAGTTGAGGTGTGATCCATATTCTATCAATATATCTTTTGTAATTGGTTTTAACTCTCCTAACTTTAACTCTCCTAACTTCAGTTGCATCATTTATTGCCCTAGTAATATTGTTGGTTATGAACGTGAGTGTAATTTCAGGGTTGTCAGTAGCAGGCCAGTTATCTTTCTCAAGATATTGTTTAACACTGTCTTGGAATTGTGTGTGATTGGTATGTTTGTATTCATTTGGCATATCAGTTCTTTTCAAGTTAGTGGTAAGTGCTTCTACAATTAACGTATTATGATCACTCATAAAAAGGTCAACTGTATGTACACTGATTTGTTCATTATTGTTATTTAATAATATGTCTCATCCGTTACTCTTGTGGAATTTGTGTTACATAAACTAAACCCATTAGCAGTGTATACAATCTCATAATTTTGGAAATCCTGAGAATCCCCTACATTTATATTGAAGTCACCCAGTACATATTGTCAAGCATGCACATGTTCAGGAGAAATTTTACAACAAAATCAATGGATTTTTAATCTTTATGGTTATCTTGCACTATGATGCAGATATAATATTAGTGACTTGCCTAACTTCTACATTTTGTGCAGCATTTTAAAACATACTTGATTTCAACTCGCCAATATTCAGCTGTTGACAACAATAATAATAACTATTTT
>PNEQ01113933.1:0-12291 GCA_003012365.1 Medauroidea extradentata
TATATATATATATATATATATATATATATATATATATATATATATATATATATATATATATATATATATATATATATATATATATATATATATATATATATATATATATATATGTATATATATATATATACATATTTATTTATGTGCAGTCAGCTAACCATGTCTTACTCAGCAATTTATTTTTTTTTTTCAAGATACATATGAGTAGTCTGTTGATTTAATTTAAGTTTATTTTCAATCTATTTATTTCTCACTCTCTCTTGTTCTCTCCCTCTATCTATCCCTTTCTAAATCGGTATATGTATATGTATAAATAAATAAAAAATATATATACATACAGACATATTTTATTTATTTTCAAACCAGTTTGGTGTTCTTTCAACATGAACTAGAAATAGAAGACGAATTGCCAACAAATATCACGATTAAATGAAGCAAATAACGCAATAGTTTTCATGATTTCTTACTCAAATAAACTCCATTATGATTATCTGAGCGTAGATAACATATTTGAAGAAAATAGCAGTTACAGCCTCACTCAGACATTTGATACAGTATGTGTCGTACTGAATTCTAGTTAAAATCATAAAAATTAGAATTATATGCGTTACCCAAGCCAAGTTCTTGTAAACTGGGATATTTTTGGCACAGCTTTGATTGCAGTGCTTAGCACTTTTACTCAGAGGTGTTGTAGTTTGTGTTAAAATTTGAAATTTCTTTCTCTTATAGACAATGATAATCATTTAATAATGTAAGGTTTAACCGCTTTAATATTATAAATCAATTTCAGTTAATAATTGGTTTCTGACGCATGTTAGTACTTCAAATAAGACATGAAAATGTAGACGCAGTAAAGATTGACTTAAAGTAAGGTTTTTATAATCGGACATATAATTTAGTTTGCCAGTATTTTCTTCATTATAAATGCTCTTGGAATACGATAATAAGTTATACAGGAGGTGAGACACTGTCAAGAAACCCCCATTGTAGACTTCCTTCCAGGTCCCAGGACAAAGCGCATGACAACACTTTCATCCCCAATGTTCATAACGTGATTGCAATTTTGCCTAGCACGTACATTGCAAAAATCGCATGTCCAGTCCAATAATTAATAATGTTTTTGGCCATTTTATAATCTTTGCAATTAAATTATCTATAAAATCACAAAACTAAACATATGAAACACATTAAATGTTGACATGTGGTTTGGCAAACATAAAATACAATTATTTTGATAGTTACGTAAATGTAAAGGAAATACATATGGAAGCAATTGTGAAAAAAATTCATGAAAATCGTGATATTATATTTTTAATTTACAAGAAATAAATCAGATTTCTGTAAATAAATCATGTAACGTATGGAGCATGTCACAACATATGTATATATAACAAGTTGATGGTATTGTGCTATGATAACAAAGATGATAAAGCATCTGACAGGAAGGAATTTTGTAGTCAAAAGTTAAGTTAAAAGAAACTTCTCATTAGTTATGAATGCGAATTGTTATTATTAGTTATCAGACATTTTTCTTCGTGTAGATAAAAAACACATCAATGAAATTAATTAAACCAGCGAGAAAAAATACACAAGAACTGTAACATATTAATTTTGGTAGGCTGAAAAAAAGTCCATGATAAAAGTTTTAACGCTTCCTTGTTAACAAATAATAAGCAAAATAAATGCATGCGTAGAATCTATGTAAAATACACCTTGCTAGAGTGGTGTTCTAAGGTGAATTCACCATTTACGACATTGTAATGTTTTGTATTTTTATCAAGTGCATCATATACATACCAGGCACTGCCGTGTAATAGAAATACGTAAAGCCAGCTTAAACAATTGCTGTATAACGTCTTGAGCAGCAACACTCACACAATATTTTACAAGACAAATTACGCCGATCGGTTTCTTATAATTTTGTCTTTACTAACACATCGACCTTCAGTTTAAATGATGCAATATCGTTTAAAATTTTTATTACAGCTTGTAGATGTTTTACAGCAAATTTACATTTGCAAGTAACTTTGCTTCATTATTTAAAATCTATAGTCCTTCATTTACAACTGTGTTAGTACCATGTGCAGAAATTTCTTTCTATTTTACAGACTTTAACGGTTTTTCGTATTGCACTGAAAATTATAAATAAATAAATGACATACGCAAAATTTTCAAAAAGATAAAATGGCATTTAAACAAGCCTTGTAAGTGCATATATTAGTTCACATTTATTTTAAAGTTAAAATCACGCCAAATCGTGAACAATTCTCTGACCTGATAATTTATCCACTCTTCGTTTATCATATACTCACTTCTTGTTCCGCATGTAACTGAGCAACATTTGAAAAATATTAACAAGGAAACTTACAAGAAGTTTTCTAATTTGTAGTGAATACAAACTAAACGTACCAGATTGAACATTACTGTACTGTAATAATTAGTTTTACTATTCTGTAACTAAAAACACTTTAGAAAAGTAGGTAAGTTCGTAGGCGTTAACCTTGCCGTCTGTGTGGAGAAATTTAATTGTTTATGACTGCTGAAATATTTATGTAATGAAGTCAGTATTGCAAACTATACCGTTTTTGTAGATGTGCGCCATTGTGAGTGAATTTTGCTCAGTTGCAGACAACCCCACAATAAAACAACAACAAAAAGTAAAGCTTATATTAGCTGTTGTAAATAACATATAAAAATGTATACAAATTCCAGACAGTTTATTTTGCATCTCGGCAACATTCACTCGTAATAACTTACGGACAAAAAACTGCATAGTTTTTAAATGTTTATTTCCTTCATTAACACGTTTCCTGAAAAGTCAGACGTACAGTATCTGAAGCCAGAACACAAACGAGCTAAATTTCCTAGTGCTATAACTTTATTGACTTGGTTCTTAGATACGGGTTTTATATATTCTTAAAATAATCAATCATATGTATATATTTTTTATTGTATATTTTGCTACGATGATTAATGAAAATGAATGCATGTAAGGGTAAAATACTGCCGAAGTGATTGCTATATTTTTTACCATCCAAATATCTTAATATTTATTTTAATAATCGAATTTTAAATGCGTCAGAAAGGTAGTATTCGGCTGTAGATATTGTTCTGTCTCGTATAACCGGGTATACATTTTCATTAGAATCTTCTTCAGGCGATGGCTTTTCCAAGGTGGGGGAGCGGAGCCCCACACTGGGTTTCATATTCCTTATTGATTTTTTTATTAGCAACAAGGAAACAATATCGCAGCGGAGAAGGGACAATGGTGGTGATCAGAGCTTTCTTTATCCCCGGCCATCTCTCTCGTGCTTATTGTTATGCGTCCCTGCCCTAACAGGATGCATTTCAGTTAATCTGTCGCTTCGTACTTTCTCGTCTCCGTCGAAGCCAGGATTAATGCCGTTTAAAAGGCAAACTTGAATTGAATTCTTCGAGGCAAAAAAAGCCTTAGATATAATTAAATTACAACCGTTTAAGACATTACCAAAATTATATGAAGGTCAAAAAGGGCTTAAGAAAATTTTGTTTAAATATTTTTCATTACGATTTCAGTTTAATGATAAGTTTGAGTGATTCGTTTTTTTATTAAATTCTCAATAAGTAAAGGTAAACATAAAAGGCATTTGTAAAGTAAATAGTAAATTATGGTTTTATATTTTCAAATAAAATAATGTTGACGCGACCAAATACCTATTGTAAATTAAGGAACCACTTATATAATACACAACGAAATCAGTTTATGGTTAATTGCAATAAAATAGATGTAAACGCACAAGCAAACCACGGTTTGTAAAGAAGACGCTTTTAGATATATACCACTTTAAGAAACAGAAATTTATAGAAACCGGCAATTGTATTATGAAAATCTCTTCAAGTACAGTTACACGTATAAAATTTAGGTTAGTATAAAAGTGTACATTTTAAATAGAAAATGCAATGAGTCAACCAATAGACGGAAAAATATTTGGTGACGTTTATGTATCCAGTTAAATGCGTGCCAGTGTTGACTGAAAGAAATTTTTGGTAGAAAGTCTTCCTTGCAAAATTATTTTGTAGTAACCACAAAATAAATGTTGCTGTTTAAATACCCACAAAAAATTTTTTTTTCGTGCAGCCCAAGATTTTTTCTAATCTGTACTATATGCTAAAATATTAAAAATACTGACTATGCCCATAAGTCTTTACGAAGTTTGTAGTAATCTCACAGCAATTAATATTTTAAAGCTACACAACCCGTACAATATACCCCAGCTATCACACCTTAATTTTACTGTACTTATTACATTTGTTAAATGATCATTTATTTACGAGCCGTATCCATGTACTGTTTAGTAGGCTACAATATTCGACTTTTGATCCCAAAAATTGTGATAAATTGTTTAAATTAATTGATGTATTCCAAAAATTCGCATCACAGTTAGGCATGAATAGAATTCGGTTGTTATTTCGTAACTTCGCAATTCAATGTGTTCGTGTTTATACACATATACACACACTTATACACACATATGATGTTCCTGAACTACAATTACAGACGTAGTGAGGTGATTCCTTATAAACAATAAAATAGAAAATACACAGGACCATTTGTACTTAGGTATAATATTTAAGGAAAAACGAGCCTTTGAATAATGTGTTTTAAAACCGTATGTTATTAAAATATCGGAAACCGAATAATGTAAAACGATAATATTTATAATACTGATTAATGTTGTTAGGGTCTCCAACCCCACGTGAAATGCATATTGATACCTTCAACCGTTACTAAAATAACAGGGGTGGACACCCTCTGATAGGATTCTCCTTTTGTACCGTCATGATATTGAAACATTTGAAGATGTTTTATTGAGTAATGTGAGATTTGTAACAAAAATTGTGAACTTATGGCAACTGTCTAGGAGACATAATTGTTGTTTAAAAAATGCACGCGAAGCTTCAGCTGCTGCGGTAGATTGCCAGGAAAGCATAGACAATACTGCGTGCTTGTGTTTTGAAGTGCTCATTGCACAGGGGAAGTTCACGATACATCAACGTTTCAGCTCCACAGTTAAAACATTCTTACAATAGTAAAACCTACAGTAGATAAACAGCAAACGTGCGGATGAATGTACCAATTACTATGCGAATGTGGCTCTTTATACATCAATGAAACTGGCAGAACCCCATCCACTCACATCAAAAACACAAAAAGGGTGAAATTCAGAAATCTAGAATAGCTGAACACGTATGTGAAAAATATCCACAAAATTCTCTGGGACTCAGCTAATCCAAAAAGTCAGGAAAAAGACACAATTAAAAGAATAGTAAGAGAATCATTTTGCATAGCCAGTAACAAAAACATCAATGCCAACAAATTATTGTACAGAATAATATGTTAACTTCATACGCATCTTGGTGTTTCGACCTAGTGTGTCTCAAACCTGAAGACTTAAATATATTGCAATTCCCGAAACATTGCATATTTTTGTTGTATGGAACTGGTGTCTTCTGTAATTTGTGTGTTGTCCACTGTCCTTTGTTGTGTGTGTTTATTTTTGTAGTTTCATCTTTCTTCGTATTGGGAATCTAGTTTTCTTAACGTCTGTCTTTTGTGTCTGAATGTATAGTCGAAATATGTCTGAATTCTATATTTAGAAGTCTTGCAGTTAATTATAACCAACTGACGGAATTCACGAGGAGTTATTTTTTTTTTATTTTTGTCCTTTGTCGTTCAATATAAGTTTAGCCGACAAAACATGAGTAACGGCGCATGTCCGCAGGCGATTATTATTTAGCGATGTTATTTCTTACGATACATAAAATAAAGAAAATGAGGTCAACATTAATTTAGTAAACATTGTGACTGCTATGTTACATGAAATATCTCATTTTAAATTAAATTTATAAATTATACCCGAAGCTATTCGATATTAATAAACAAAATGTTCATCACTGGAACGTGTTTTGGAAAAACATTTTGACCCTGTAACGTGGTTGATGGTAAAATAACACTTAGCTACTTATATAAAGTTCATTATCTATTTTGCTCGTTACTTTTGAAATACTGAATTGTAATGAAAGCGTACGTACATTATGATAATTATAATGGGTGTAACCAGAATTTGTCTTCTTGTCAGCACAGTATTTGTGTTTGTAAAGACGCACGGAAGAATGTTCTGAAGATTTAGACAATTTGCTATTAAATAAACACAGAGACGTAGTGTATTGTAATACAGTGATAACAGGATCATGTAAATAGGGCAGCGTCATTCACTAGACATTTAAGTTTCACGTTGAGTGTATATAGGTACAAGTCAGTCACGAAGAAATAAGTAATCAACATATTACAGGGCAGGCATACAGGAGGAGGCTGAGTGACATGTCCTTCAAGCTCGCCAGACGTCTACCTGCTGTGTTATGTAAACGCCCAGGTTTATGCAAATAGAGTAGCGAATATTCGACAGCTGTTGAGTGTTGAGTGTGCATGCCAGGCGGTGAATGCAAACCTTCAAAAATCACTTTGGCTTTGTTATGTATTTTGATAAATTTAGCGTTTGATCACCTTATATTTTATAAATTGAAAACATTTTAGCCACCTGCACATATGTTTCTTCTTAAAACATTTCCATTTATTTTGTGTTATGTTAACTCCACTTAAAACAATTAAGATAGTAAGTAAGGAGATAACTAAAAGTTATAACCTCTCATAGATTATTAAGCGTACAGACAGAACTTCTGACCAAAGAAGAAGCGTTTTAGTTATTGCTATTTAATTACGAGATTCGCTTCTAAAATAATGAAATTTTTAAGTTGTGGCACAGAAGCTTGTTGCTCTCCTGCGTCCTTCCAATTATGATTTTTGGTTATTGAATATTTGTTGGTCTTTCGGTTCAAATGTTTTACGATGACATGCTTCAAATACCCTTTCGGATCAGCGAATGTTTATTTTTTGAGAATTGAATAGTATTATTCTAAATGCATCAAGCTCTAATTCTTAGAATTCTATAAAAATGGTGTGCTTTGCGTAGCTAGTAACTACTTCGGTTTGAATATCCCGTCACTATCGAAACAACGCAAACTTGATCACTGATATTTTACTAGGCTCTCTGTATTGAAATATAATTTGCATAAATTTTGTAGAATTAAGTAATATTTCAAGTGTATAATGCTTCTTATTTGAAAATACAATATTTTGTTTGATATGGTTTAGCGCTCTGGATGATAAAGTGAATAGTCAAATAAATGAATATTTAACGGGTATTTAAACTTAAGAAATAATGGTGCAAAATCAAATTGTCGACTCGAGCACTCGGTGGTGTAAGTTATTAATCTTATTACAAAACATTATGGTGCGCAAATGTAGATAATAGTGAATCAGGTTACTGTATTTTAAATTGGTACGTATACGAGTGTTCGAACAATTCTAGAAAAATAAATAATAATATAACATAGACCTATATTACGTGCAACAAATTTCGTCCCTCAAAAAGAAAGTATAACCAATTTTAAGGTTGACATCATTTAGATATTAGGTGAAATGTCTGCTTTTAAAACACATGTTCCTATAATGAAACTGAATAAAAAATTTTAACGGTTACAAAATCTACTTGACCCGAACGTTGGATGGTTGAGTTTTGTATTACGTAATAAATATTTGGCTCTACGTACTTTCACTTAAAATAATTAGTAGAAATTGTTTTACTGCTATGTATTTAATTTAAATTTATTTTGTACTGATTTTAAAACTTTCAACATTTAACACACAGTTTATTTAATGGTTAAGTCTCTCAAGCTGGTTACCAAATAGTTAAACGTTAGTAAAGTATTTTTTAATTACTTTATCTGTATTAAATGCCCCTAGTACAAATTCAACAGTAACACAAGGGAAATATTCGGTACAGTCAACCACATATAAGTTCGTATATGGCGCAACACATTTATATTTTAGCCAGCAAAATTCTTGCTCGGCGAACAATATTTATAATCCGTCAAATACTGACTTTTTTCATCTAATAAAATTTATATTTAACTGGTCTAAGCCATCTTGTTGAAATAAATAATTCCACCAGACAACCAAATAGTGTGTTGATTCAAGTTTTACACATTTATTTGACTATATTAAAACTTATGTATGGTTGAGCATGAAATCTTTTTCTCTTTAACAGCAATACTTCTTTCGCACTTTAACAGTGAAATACAGTAAGTGATCCTCGAAATAACAGTTGACAAAGATGTTGAAAGCTGATATGCCTTAGTGAATGTATTTCGCACAAAACATGGATTACAAAGAGAAGAGTATAATTTTATTCCTTAGACACTATCGACCTTTATAATGGAGAACCTTTTAGATATTATTTATCAATCTCGCATATGGTATTTATTTTATAATAATAGTTTTTTGTTTTCAAATTGGCATTGCAACTGTCGTCATTTATGGAAAGCTGTATATTTTTGTGTTGTTTTTTATTCTTTACAAAACGTGTGCGGTATCATTAATGAAAAATTATTTTAACAATTTTCCTTCCATCATAACGTCGCTTGTAAGTAAATTTGTCTCAAAAAATCCCACGTAACATATCATTATGTGGCTATCTATCGACTCAAATCTTTAGCAGATGCTACAATATTATTTTGCGCATGTTACTCAACACTTTAGTGCTACCAAAAGTTAATTAGTACGCATAATTTAAGTTTGTACATGACATACTTAATACCTGCCGAAAAGTAATATAACATTTAGAATTTTTTTAACTAACATAAAATATTAAGATTTTGCACTAAAATTCATTGTCAATATATAATATGGAAAATAAACTTTTGATAATATACAAGTTAAAAAATGTTTATAC
This sequence comes from Medauroidea extradentata, assembly GCA_003012365.1. Lineage (NCBI taxonomy): Eukaryota > Metazoa > Arthropoda > Insecta > Phasmatodea > Phasmatidae > Medauroidea > Medauroidea extradentata. The sequence continues at coordinate 8,832 of PNEQ01113933.1, forward strand.
TTTACAAAGAAAATAGTTGGAAACTCTTTTGCCAAAGAAATTCTTTGTAAATCTACCAAGGTTCGCTTTGTAAAAATACAAATTATATGTTTGTTAAATTACAAGGGATAGACTTGTGGTTGTGCTTTCAATAAGGAAAAATTTCCATTTTAGATACTCGATTTAATTTAATAATGACACCTAACTTATATATGAAATAACTTTTAAATAAACATTGCATGCGATATATTTGGACACAAAAAAATATCAAGGAGGCATTCCCCCGCGCGTAGATATTACGCATCTTACACCTATATCACCTTGACTTCTGTGCTATATGATGATAGTTAATTTGTATATATTCAATGTACAGTATTTTCAGTGATATTCTTATTTTTATTTTTTATTTTAAAGCATGCACTCAATATGACAATTCACTTTATTCCAGAAAAAAGCACAAAAATATGTGATTTTGTATAAATGTGTAATTCCTGCGAAATTATGATTCTAGTATGCTACAAACTGTTCATGTGTATTTTTACAAAGAAAATCCTTTCAACTTTATATGCAAATAATTTTACAAGGGAAATTTTTATACATTTACAAAATTACCTTATGTGGAACTACAAAGAAATGCCTTGTCATTTTTGCAAAAAAAAAATCAGGGCAAGAACTGTCGTTTTAAGTACAAGGAATTAATTTGTTGTATTGCAAACTTTCCCTTTGTAACCATACAATGGAATGATTTTACGAAGAAACTTTAGATTATAGCCGAAAGTTTCTAGTTTTTAACGAGAATTTAAACAAAATTATACTTATTTTAACGCCCATTTGCACTCGTTAATTATATGTTAGTTTAGTTATATCGCAACTCACTTACTTTAGATTTATTTAAATTTCTAATTTTGCCCGCTCACTGAATCGACGGACATTTTAGGTAAAAATACAAAATGTTGTTAATTTGTGGTAATTTTGCAGTGCTACAGTATGAAAACTTGCCTTTCGGTAACAGTTGCCGGGCCCATTTACTATAAAATAAAGAAGCATTTAACACTAGAACTAAGTAAAATTACAAAATTACTACGTATTACTTTTTACAGTAGGTTCCTAACTTTACTTATCTTCTGATTCGGTGCACAGCATTTTTAAGCATTTTAAATCATCCAAACCTACGTGAACATAACTGAGCTAACCAAACTTAAACAAACCTTAGATATGCATATGCATTTACAGTACCTAGTTTTCGTCATTATTTTTAACACAAACTGCGACATGGAAATCTCAGTTATTCGTAGTGGCCCGTAATCTAGACAGTGAACAAAACTGTTTCAGCCGGTTATAAAACAGTTATTGCTATCTACAATATGCATTATATTAGGGGCCACAATTTTTTGTCGTCACCACAATTGAGTACGTCAGGTTAAAAATCACACTCAGCGTTAAATTCTAGCTTGTTTTTTATGAGAATATACACTAACGCAAACCACAAAATTACATTTTTAAACGTTTCATCATAATTCTTAAGACCGATATAACAGTAATCGATACATCTTCGGTTCTGTCCTTGGCTGCTGTGCGCTTCTTTATTACGTTCGCTATTATGTAACGGCAGTGTATGCAGAAGACGTACTGGGAAATTCTGACTAGAAATAATACATTTCGTCAAGTACCTACTATTAATAACTATTTGGTGGTGACCGAATTCGATATAACGAAATTTTTCTTACCGAACACATTAGCAAATCGATTTTTTTTAATTAGAGAACTGTCACAAACGCAATGCTGAACCACCTCGGCCAATATCCGCCTCCCACTTCTCCATCACGCAATTTAGTGGACAAGATAACGCATATGATACGAGTTATTATTTAAATGTTACTAGCAAGACCAATTTTAGTTACCAGTTTATACGTACCCAAATTTACACCAAGCCAGACATGGGAATCGAACCTAGTACGTCTCGCAGAGTAAGCCAACGTGCAGCCGACTTCGTTACGGTAGTCAACAGTCGCCTGAGTTACCAGAAATATTGACATATGAAGGATTTGATAGTATAGATTGCATAAGACAAGTTATTGAGTTATATTTGAAATAAGATATTCCATGTTTATTACTTAAGAAAGTAGTACGTAAATACACTTCAAATTTTAGTATATTTATTAGTTTATGGTACGTATTTAAAAGATTTCGATTTATTAGCAAGCGCGGATTTTTAACCTAAAAATAATTTTAAAAAATTCATAAGGTTTGCCTGGGTAGAGAAAAGTTTTTTATGTAAGTCATTCAGAAAGTGTTCCAAATAATATTTGTTTACTTTGAAAATGTGAACTGAGCTAATTGATTTCATGCGATATATTAAAACTTGACTGATTTATTGTAGTCGAACATTCTGGTCATAAGACTAAGGAAACCTATTTAACTCTGAAAGGTTATTTTTCTAATATGTGAACCCTCTCTTCGCTAGGCCACCGCACAATGGGCTGTATATATTCTATAATCATGGTGCCAAAAAACATCCTTATTTTTAAGTATTTGTAATATAGACCTGAAATTTATTAAAGCGTAGCTTCTTGTATTGCACAATTAGAAAACACACGAGCGTTGTAATTAACTAAGTGAATTTGGTGAGGGGTTTATTAAATGTTTGTAGCCCACATGCTCTTAAGAAACATATTATGTCAGTAACCAAAAAATTTTTTAACTGTAGCACTGAAAAAGTTGAGGAAAGAGGAATGTTATGAAAAGTTAATAGACTGCAAGTCCTGTAACCAGCATATAGCCTTTAAATGTAAATAAATTTATATTGTAAATACTGTAATTTAGGTTAGGATAGTCGTAGAAAGTCAGTTGAAATTTCATTATGATTAGAATTGTATGTTTTATGTGACTCAATTGCAAAAAATTGTGTAAAGTAATTAATGTGTAATTCAGTTTTGAGTACTGGCGAGAGGCGCAGTATGACCCGAGAATTGTGGCATTGTGTCACGGCAGATTGACGTTTAACACAGCAGGGGAGGGAAAGTTAGGAAAACATGGGGTGAAAGCGAGCGAGCAGCCTTGAGCCGACGAGGGACGCGCGGCTTGGAAGCTAAAAATTAGGGCACCGAGAGGCGTGACTACGCCCACCCCCCTGCTGTGCAATTTAATATTAACTTTATAATTATTCATCAGAATTATATAAAATTTTGTAAATAAGTTCAAAGGGATGTTAATGTTAATGTGTGTGAATTTTATAAAGATGCAATAAATTTATATGGAGGAATGTCAGGGTTTGTTATCGTCGTCACCCACGAGAGACGCGATTGGTTGAAAGTTAAAATGGAGGAGGTCCTAGGAGAGTTCGCCACCTAGGCGCGAAGGCGAAAGTTAAGGGGGACTCCTGCGGCTGCCTGCGCGAAGGGTGAACGCGTCGCTTGGGGCCACCGCGGATGTTTGTGGGAAGCCGCGGAGAAAAGAGATTTCTTCTGTAACCTTCACGAAG
>PNEQ01113935.1:0-11440 GCA_003012365.1 Medauroidea extradentata
CAACATTGCAGCAGTCACCAGACGCACTAGGTCGTTAGGACGGAGTAGTGCTCTGCTGGAGATCTTATCGCGATATGGAATTCCTCTCATAACTGAGCGAGAGCGGAAACACGGGAGGGAGACAGAGACATGGACTAGAGGATGGTACCTGTGGCGCCGTCACGCGGATTTTCCCAAAACTCTAGGAGACCAAGGCCCGTTAAGAGTGATAGCTGCTGTCCTCTCGCCAGTCGACCGCCTGTATGAACCATTTTGTAGTGACCCCATTGGAAGCTTGGTTTACTTCATACGGCGAAGGCTGGCAAATTATGCGTAGATGATGCATGCAATGTCTTCCGCGTGAAAGTACTTGTGGAATTTGTACGCGACGCACGATACATAATTGTTACCAGACTTCTAGGGATGATAGCTGGGTGGAGAAGCCCAAATAAATGGTTTTGTTTTGTAAATAAGCATGTGGTGGAACACAGTACATACTGAGCGTGTACTTGGCATGTGCAGGCAAAGTAGGCCTTGTATCATGATTAGGGACAGGAATTTTTGGTGAAAAGATTTTTGCCCCACTTTGTTTCAGTGCCTTACGTGCACACCTGCAGCTCAACTTCATGGCTATTGACAAGAGTCTTTTGTGCAGAGTTGTTATTCATTTGACTGTGCCTATCAGTATACTAATTTGCTGGTTTAACCTCCAGACGCTGGGTGTTACGGCATCCAATCACTGATCACAAAGCCGAGATGCAGGTGCGCACGTAAAGCACTGAAACAAAGTGATGCAAAAATCTTTTTGCGAAATTTCGTCTCTTATCATGGTCAATATGACCACCATTAAACTAACTACAATAATAATAAAAATATGTTGTCATTAAGCTTACAAGCATTAGACAAGGTCAAACATAATAAGAAACATAAACAATTCGTATGAAACGACAATTATTCTATAATACAATATTAGAACTAATAAACTCATCAATATCATAAAATTGAATTGAAAGACAACCATTCATACAACCTTTTTTAAATAATTTTTAATGGTAAGTTTTGAGAACATATTGACAGTCTATTAAACAATTTGAGCCTAATTATATTAAAACTATTAAAAGATTTGGATAGTCTGAAATGGAATACATATACATGTGATTGTTAAATCTGATGTTATGTGTATGAATGTTATTTCTATTTTGCAACTAAGGAAGCTTAATTTTAACGTAGATTAAAACAGAATAGATACAAAGATTAATAACAGTTAGCATTATATGCTGTGCAAACAAAGTCTTGCAATGATCTTTAAAAGAAGATCCAGTTATTACTCTTGACTGCATTTCTCGTAATAAAATCTTATTAGTATGACTAGAACTGCCCCATAGTAAAATTCCATGCATAACTATACTTTGAAAAAATGCATAGTATGCTACTTTCATGTAATTATCCGAAACACAGTACTTCTAACTTTTTATTAAATAAAGATTAGAACTAATATAACTAACATGCCTGCCCCAAGTTAAATTGCTATCAATATATACACCAATGAACTTTGCACAAGATAGAGTTGATTGATCGAGTGAATTACCCATATCATTGAGACTAAAATGTAGGGTTTGAGTTTTGTTGTTGTTAAATAGGAATCCATTAGCGCTGAACCAATTTTAAGCATCCCTTAATGTTTGGTCAGTCAAGATTTTAAGACTCATAAAATCTTAACCAATGTTTATAAATGTTGTATTATCTGCATATAGGATAGAATGTGTACATACGTGATTGGAAGATCATTTATCATGATAACAAACAAAAAAGGCCCGACCCCTGCGGTACACCCAATTTTGCATACGCTTGACAAGATTTATCTTTTTCTACAGACAATTTGTGTGTGGTTCTCTGAATAAGGCTTATTTCTCACAGTATACGCCTTTTGTAGCACATTGCTTTCGCTCCTTGCTCTACTGCACAACTTTTAACATTGTTTTATTCTGAATCATGCCAATTACTTCCTTGGCCCTCGTACTTCACTGTAAACATTATTTGTAAATTTAGCATATATCGGTGTATAGGAGTATTAGGAAAGCAGGAATGGTGAAATTGTTTCCCATACATCGGTGGTATAAGTGATTCGGAATAAAGTGAGCAGTAAAGATTTAACCTTTGAAAAAAGCCGCAAGCCGTTACTGCATACAACTCAACATTAACAATAGTTACTTTACTGGTTGTGTGGTTGGCAGGGGATTGTCTAATGTAGTTCCGTGTATTTTCCTGTTAAAAAAAAAACAATACTGAGATAAAATCAACTGAAATAGGTGTATTTGTGTTTTATATAATTAATAAACTTTTTTTTTATATAACTACTGTACATAGGTTCCTACCTGCTGCACAAATTATCTTAAACGCGCAAACATTAAGTGACGTGTCCGTAGAGGTTAGGAATTTCCCGTCAATTAGCCGTTACGCGCGGAAAGATACGAATTGGCTGAAAATAAAACTTGAGCAGGTTTTTTTTTTTTTAAGTTCTCACGTAATCCCGAACCGCCTATAGCGTTCCAATGCATTTTAGACAACAGCACGGTCTATGAAGGTAGAGGTCTTGACACTGAGGAATAAAATGTGACTCCCTTCTTGTCGCCGAGCACTAGTAGTAATTTGGTGGAAGATTTGTTTTGTTTTTGTATTTGGCTTAGCTTAAAATGTGAAGTTGTTACCGGAATTGCGAGTATTATATCGAAGAAAAATGAGAATGTATTTTTGTATTGTAACACATTTTTTTACAACAATAAAATTTTATTTTTCAATCTTTTACATGTAGACGCACATTGCAACGATTCTAAAATTTTGTAGGGCACGAAATATAGTTTTTGTTCGAATACGTTCACTAAAACAATATTACACAATATATTTCTTCAACCTACTTTTATAAACAGTTCCACACATGCCAATGCATTTATGGACATGGAACATGCATATGATATATCAGCTTACCTTATCGACATTATTTTATGTAAATAATTGCAAAAATGTTAAAATGCGAAATGTAAAGAAGACAAATCTTCCACCAAATTACTACTAGCGCTCGGCGACATGAAGGGGTCACTTTCTCTTGCTGGTAAGCATACGCAGTGTCAAGACCTCTTCCTCTTAGACCGTGGACAACAGTCAAATGTATACCGATGTTACCAAACTTGCGTTGTAAAAATCTTGGATATTTGCTCTGTCTGCAAGCTGAATCATGGTAAGTGTCCTATTTGTGTATGGGTTAAAAACATCCAATTCAATTTGGAAATTTTTTTTGCAGTATACCCTGCGCATGACAGGCATCTACTTAACTTTGTTTACACTATTTGGTTATAAACAAAATCTGTTTGTTTTTGCCTTCACCGTTGTCCTTGAAAGTTTGGTAATGGAATGTTTGAACTCCCGGTAGAAACTACAGTGCTTTCGAAAGTGCTCGGTCAGCCATGAACCTCTTGAAGAAAGCGTTTAATTCGATTTCAGGGTCGCGACCTGTATGAGACTTTCCGAGGTACATTTGGTTCCGCTGTGATTTCTCCTCCTGCCAGTCGATTTTATTGACCTGTATTTTCACATACTTCTACTAAAACCAAACAGCTAATGAAATTCAAAGCTAGGTATGAAATTTATTACTATTATTTTAATAGCAATTATACTAATAAAATAGTTTAAATTAACTCAAGTGTTGTGTAAGTAGTTAGTTAAAATGATGGTGTCTGTATTTCGTCACATTCGAAAGAGTCTTGAAATGAGGGAAACTACACAATACTCTGGGGATTTCTGAGACTCTGCAATATTTTCGTAGTACGGTACGTCCATGAAAACGTATTAGTTTATTTTTGTACTTCGTTACACACTGAACGGCGGAGTGAAAATTGCTATAAATTTTCTTATTCTTCTGTTTTTACAGAATGACAAACAAACGTAGTCCACTATAAAAGTGTATGTTGTGTTGAAATATGCTTTGTTACCTTTTAAATAGATTGTCTTCCTTGTAAATTATTATAAATTATGATGCATAGCTGCCAACTCTTACGATTTTCCCGTACAATGTACGATTTTGTGCCCTGTTGTACGGTTGTACGATTAATGTGAATTATTGTACGATTTTCAGGCTTTTCAGTTTTTTCCCCCGTTTGGTCCATTCAATTATAAAAATCTGGTACTGAAGTCTTCTAATTTCGGTACCGAACATGTGATATGTAGATCTGACTTACGGTGTCGTATATAATAAAGAAAACTGTACTACCGTAGTTTCGGGAAATAGTGTGCTTCATCATAGCCATCGTACAATATTATTCACTACAGAATACCGTATTATTCACGCATCGTACGAGCGTAACCCGGACATTGCCGAACACACCCGATCGATTGTAGTTGTCTTCCTGGCGAAGTGGCAGTCGTGACTTGCGCAAACAAAAGTTACGAGACTGTTTTAATTTTAAGTGTTTTTTCCAGTTTACCGTTTCCATGTAGTAATTGCTCAAGAACACGCAAAAAATCTTGTGAACTGAAGGAAACTATCTGTTTAATTCTTATTTTTCCAGCAAATATGGAAACGCACGTCGTAGTTGCGTAGTGTTTGTAAACATGGTTTTTGCCAAGCTGATGTGTATAATTTTGTTATTGTGGCGGCGTATTTTAGTTCCGGTACTTGTATCGACGTGTCGCATATTTAATAGTCGTAAAACGTAAGGAATATTGCAAGTTTCATGTCTGGGAAATACAACTTTGCAGTTTTTACAATTACGTGTTTATATACAGCAATTGCCAAACCGTGCGGATGTTAAAAACTGTTCAAAAATTTAAAGTATGTGTTATTAATATTGTGTAAGAGATTAAATACTCTCACGCATATGCACATTCAACGATGTACAATTTATTTTCAAATCCACAGTAAGTATTTGCAGTGTCGGAGAGTTGTGGTTAGATGTGCCAAGTGTGATTAAAATTTGCACGCTGTAAGAATTTTTCGTGCATTTATTGAACTGTGAAAGAGAATTTAAAAGCTGTGTTACCAGAAATCGTGATGTTGGGGCCTATGTATTGGTATATTAAAATCGGTAAAATTTGTAAACTTGCTGAAACCAAAACTACCTATACCAGGATTGTTTAGATTTATATGAATATTAAAATTAAAACCGTTTTTATGATGGTACAACAAAGTAAGTCTAGTGTAAAATACGTTCAGTAATATCCGTGTTTTTGTTTTCTTTATAATAGCCTAAGGGAGGCTACGTAATTTTAGCCATGAACACAACCTATGAATAGTAGTCAAAATTGTAGCTAATTTTATTAATTATTCAGTATGTTATAAATTTATTTTGCATACAACATTTTGACATGTTCACAGCGTAGTATTTTATTTAAAAAAAATAGCTAAAGTGTTTTAGTTCGATGGTATTTACATATACACAACACGTGAAATGCCGCGACTCGTTTACGCACAATTTTACTCATTTTGAAAATTGTACTATTTCTGAATCCTTGAGGTTGGTAGCTATGGATGAAATCTGTAGTTTATAACTTATAAAATAGTGCATTAAACTTTCTTTCAGAGGTATTTGTTACGCTATAGGCCTACATAATCATTTTTGTTTCACCAACACATCAAAATATATTCGTAATTATTGATGGCTGTTGCAAACCAACTACAATGGAATGAATGGTATACATCTACTTTGGAAATGTTCTTATGTTTCTTTTAAACTAATGTTTTTATTTTGAAAATGTAAATTTCGAACCATTCATAAAAATTACCTACAGCAGTCTGTAGTTCTACTAATTTGTTCGAGCCATATATTAAGGGCGTTAAAGTGGGGGTGGGAATCATAACGTTATATTTTTATGAAATACTGTTAGTTGTGTAGATGTTATTTCCCTGTTAGAACTTCTTAATAAAACATGACAGAAATGTGAAAGTAGTCTTAAATTTTCATGCTATTGACAATAATTTTTAAAAATATCGATTTGAACTCATTTTCGAGTAATCCTTCAATACTTTATTAATTGATTAATTTTAAACTGCATGAGCGAAAATCAAATTTATTTGCGGCAAAAACAACTTAAACCAAAATTGGATTTAGTTTCGCATTTAAGCAAATGAATGCTGTAAATATACCTCATTGTAAAAACGTTGTTGCACATCATTAAAAAAAAAAAACTGCCAGGTGACGAAGATTCAAACTCGCGTTAAATTATGTACATGACTGTGAGGCAACATTGATAAAATATTATGCCCGTTGGGCTTATTCAGTTTCCGTTAAATTATTTACAGTAACGTAGAGTTTAATTCAAGCACTTCTCGGTGTAATTAATTTTCATACAAATCGGGGGGGGGGGGGGTTCGGGGTAGTTACTCGAGCGACAGACATCGCTATGAAGCTGTGAATGTATATGAAATTCTGCCGACGGAAACGTGATGTCATCAAACGTTGATGGACGCTTACGTGTCGGAAACGAGTACTGTGTCGTACAAAAGGACCTTGATCACCAATTTAGATACGAGTGTCGCAGCAAATCGTTCATCACGTTGTGATACTTTTGTTTATGAATAGAGAGTAATTCTTCGATCACTCGGTCTCTGTAGAGTCTTCACGGTAAAGTCAGCACTTTTTAAGGCTAGGTTATTTATTTATTTTTTTGTTCTTTTCAGCCTATTTGTATATTTTTCGCCGCTTGATTGTAGTAGACTAGCAGTGTAAATAGTGGATTAGCATTGTAAATAATAAATATAACGAACAACAGTGAACATTTATTATCATTAATTACAATACTGTCCTGAATGTGCTCCGTTTACCGCCAACATCCTATGCATCTGACATCGAGAGTATTATACGGCTGTTTAATTTTCACATACATGCATCTTCGAGCAATTATTTGCGGCATTTTTTTTCTTCTTCTTTAAGAGTCCGTCATTGACCATGCTGAGTTGTATTTATTTTCTTCCTAATTCAAAATTTGGTTATATTTATTTGAAAAGATTGCAACAGGGATAATTACCTTATTTTTCATTACGTAATTATGAAGCAGTCAAGGTAATATAACATTTATATTAATGAATCTCAGCGTGTAATAAAGATCCCTAGTACCAATTTAGTCTTATTAATACTCACCCATTCGTAAACTGTAATGTTTCTATTAAGGGTGTTCACGTGGTAAAAATTCCAAATTTTATATTTGCTTGGCATAGTGTTAGTTTTATAGACGTTACTTGCGACTCCATTTTCCACTTGTAGAAATTTTTTAGCTGTCATAGTTTTCTCACAGCGGCATGTCAAAGTCAGAATTTTCTAGTTACGGGAACATAGGTATAACAAAAACCAAGTGACTTACTCGAATGAAATAGTTTACACTGAAATGAGATATTATGGGCACTAGGCCCTATGCTGAAAGATTTAAAAACACAGAATGGAATTCCTTTGTACAATTTAAATAAATCCAAAAATGACGAAAATTTACCTCGTTTATGGCAATTTTTAAAAAAGACAAAATGACTTTGTTGTGTGTTTTTAAATTTTTTGTCATATTGCCCATAATATTTAATTTCGGTGTAAATTATTTCATCCGAGCAAGTCACTTGGTTTTTGTTAAACCTATGTTCCTGTAACTTGCAAATTCTGACTTTGACATGCCGCTCTGGGAAAACTATGAGAGCTAAAAAATTTGTACAAGTGGGAAATGTAGTCACAAGTAACGTCTATAAAACTAACACTATGCCAAGCAAATATAACATTTGGAATTTTTGCCACGTGAACTGCCTTAAGGTATATTTATTACACAAAAATTAAAGTTTTCAACAAACGAAGTGACATAGCCTCTTCAATTGAAATGTTCCACTTTAGTAACATTTGAAATAATTGTAGTTATTTTTGCTAATTTTGATTGTTGTAATTAACGTAAGAATATTCCTGCAAGCAGTTAGTGGAGAGTAGGAGTCATAATGTGTATTTAATTTTGTAAGATAATCACGCTTGCGCTGTTGACGTAGAATGACAAAGCATGTTAGATATGTGTCATACGACGATAAACGCTATTTTTGGCTGCAGGTAAGTGGTGGAGTTTTGATTTCAGACCCACAATATTTGCACGCGGCTACTATACATGTGTAAAGCGAGCTCCTTCCCTCGTACATATTAACACATTTATTATTTTCTTCACACTTTTTATTGGTGGTTAGTTACTTAAAATAACGTTACAAGATTTTAAATTGTCGCAATGACTACTTTAATGGACTTTCGCTGTAGTTTTATATTAAATGTAACAAAAATTGGTTAAAACTGGGACGATGTGAATCTCAAACTAATTTAATGAACATTGTATGCATCCGCAAAAGGGGGGGTGGGGGGATTTTTTCAAGGGAACTTTTAATACTGTCGCTAATTATTTGTCAGGTGTAGCATTTGGTTAAAAATCGATGCAATTGATTTTTAACAAGTTTGAAATATTTACTAATTTAGTTGATGCACTTCTCGGCGCTTCTGTGATATGTTTTCGTAAGTTGTGTCTCAAGCACCACGCCTGTCAGTAATTTCAACATTGTGAAACTCGGGAGATTTGTTTGCCTGTTGATAAGTTATGATTTTCAAATAACCGATGTGTTTTGCTTCTTAATTCTGTATAGGTTTATCCTGACCTGAGATAGAGAATTAGTGAAACGCATACGCCTCGCTTTCGTGAGGACCTGGTTTTGATTCCCTGTACGTTCATCCTTGTTGCTATTTTCCAGAGTTTTCCCAAATCACTCCAGGCGTATGTTCTGATCGTTATTTATTAACATAAGTCCTTGTAGATTTCCTTCTCTTGGCCGGAGACCGACTCTAGCCCGTTGTAGCACCGTCCATGTCGATAAGGACTAAAATGCATATCCCCAAAAGAGACTCATTAGTCTTCATACTTGGTTGTTCTTTTATTGAATCGCCGCCATGGGTTGTCGCAAATGTGGAAGTTATAACTTACGTATGAATATTACGTATGCTAGAAACAAGTTCGTGTTTGTGTAAGTATTTGTCTTTGAGTACTCAGATTTTGATGTTTAGTTATCGTTTGAAAAAGATGTCGCCGTACATAGCATTCGATAACTAGGCACAGACCAATTTCTCCATTAGGTCAAGGGTTCGTTCTCGGTTGCTTGCGCTGCAGGTTGGGTTTTCCCGGAGGTTTTCATCCTCGGCTGAGAGTGTTTGGAAGATAAATAAACGTTGAAAACATCAGTTGAGTTCTGTGTTTTTTTTTTCGAAGCCAATATGGATAAAATACTCAATGACAATCCTAGATAATGGTATTTGCCAACTTGTATGAGTAAATATTTCTCCGGAGTTACTAATTCGTTACGCGTGATCCCTTGCGCCGCAGTTAAATGCACGAGGTTCCGGCGTCAGAGATTGTGCCTCAGAAGTTCGTAACACTGGAAACAATTTTGTTTAAAACGTTGGCTAAAACTATTGTCTAGGATTGCTATTGTTTAATTTTTGTAAATTGGCTTCAAGAAACCTACAGTTACAGATTAATGCTTTTGGTGTTGAATTATGTTCCACGCCCTCGTAAAGAAACTGCCGCGCAGAGATTTTCGGATAGTAAAATTATTTTCAAATCAAAACGCGAGTATTTTTTAAATTCTGTTTTTATAGAGGCCTAGATATTATCTATAAAAATGACAGTTTTCCATTTTTGTAGATTTTGTGATTTCAAGATGATATTATTTTCCTGAAAACTGTTTTTAATTTTTTACTCGAAAGTAAAGCCTACTGTCGAATAGTCCGCTGATAAAATATCTACTCGGCAAAAAAAATCTCACCGAATTTTGATGAGTAGTTAAGATGTTATTGACGACTGAGTATTCCAGTCGTCGCTCTACATCGTACCTATCCATACACCTCAACTTAATTTCTTATTTTTCCGAGTTATATCACTTAACCCAAACACTACAGATTAAGGTCATGCTGTTTAGTTTCTATTGTTTTTGCGATAATAATTTTTTTAAACTTAAAACGAGAGCAGATATTAACAGTCTGCATGGCAGTTTTGTTTAAAATGGTCTTTGTCGTGTTAGCTAATTTTTTCATAGCCAGAAATTACACGGTTTTGACTAAACAGTCAATCAGAATTTCGTTAGTTACATAATTATCTAAAACCATAGTATTTATTGACTTGAGAAAAATTTCAGCCAACGTAGATAAGACTATTTCAAACAAACTTGCCAAACATATTTTTGATATCTGCTCTCGTTTAAGCGTAAAACAGGAATTCCACTAAAAATGAAGAAACAAGAAAGCAAGGCTTAAGGGGGATTGATCCCTGTCAGATCGGTTTTACGGATTTTCTTATAAATCAGGGAATAGACACATTGGTTTACTTTTTTCACGCTGACAAGGCATAGTTCATTGTTTCATTCACTTTTTGGAATCCATATGGTATTGTTTCTGTTAATGTTGTGGCCTGTGTAGTCGCTCCCGTAAATAAAGCAATTTTTCCTTTCGAGCTGTTTCCCATTCCAAAATAATGAATTTATAATTGTTTCAACAATTACAGAAAATCGATTAAGTTTGTATCTATGCCCTGTCGTGACAAAAATTTTGATACATCGACTGGAACAGAAGTTATCGAGAATAAACGGATAAATCCAAGGTGGTAGGGATCAATACCCCTTAAGGCCATGATCTCCCGTTTATTTCAAACAATTGCAATTAACTCAAAATATCTTTTAATCAAATGCTTTGAAAAAATTTGAGACAGTGTACAATCATACGATACACAATTTTACCAGATCGTTTTTTTTTTTTTCAAATGTACCGTTTGCGAGAAAAAAATTATTTTGCTTAATTTTGGTTTATTTTCACAACAAAATGTGAACTATTTCGGGGGCAAAAGTTCAACAATTAGTTTGGTGTATTGCAACAGAAAAATTCGTATAAAAACGTTGATATGTATAAGTGTTAAAACTGCGAAAGGAATTTTTGATATGTGTCTTAATTTGCATTACAAAAAATATTTTCGAAACCACTGCTAAACTAGAGAGAGAGGCCTTAATAACTAATAATTTGACCTCCAAGTAGGTATCGTGGTTGTCAGTCCTTGGTGTGATATCGTTGTGGAGATAATTGTGCTATGTAGAGCGCCAAGAAGACAGCGTGTGTAAACTGGCTGTTCAACTCCTCGTGGCGTGGTGGATCGTCTTGTTTCGACAAGAGTCGACGTGGCGTGCAGGTAAACACTGTGTTTCCTCGGCGACTAGTTCCAGGCGCCGCGAACGAAGCGCGTCATTTGCCCTAAAAACCATTTGCCCTAAAGTCATTTGCCCTAAAATTTCAATACAGTCCTACAGTCACTTGCCCTAAGCATCACATGGCCTAAACGTCACTTGCCCTAAAAGTCATTTACCCTAAAAGTCACTTGGCCTAAACGTCACTTCACCTAAACGCCACTTACCCTAAAAGTCATTTGGCCT
>PNEQ01113936.1:0-11440 GCA_003012365.1 Medauroidea extradentata
CTGGTTCTATGTTAGTAGTTCCGACTAAGATATAGCAGCACTGGTTCTATGTTAGTAGCTCCGACTAAGATATAGCAGAGCTGGTTCTATGTTTTTAGCTCCGGCCAAGAGTTAGCCCACTGGTTCTATGTTAGTAGCTCCGACTAAGATATAGCAGCACTGGTTGTATGTTAGTAGTTCCGACTAAGATATAGAAGCTCTGGTTCTATGTTAGTAGCTCCGACTAAGATACAGCAGCGCTGGTTCTATGTTTTTAGCTCCGGCCAAGAGATAGCAGCACTGGTTCTATGTTAATATCTACGGCCAAAGATAGCAGTAATGGTTTTATGTTAGTAGATCCGGACAAAGAGTTAGCTGGACTGGTTCTATGTTAGTGGTTCCGACTAAGATATAGCAGCACTGGTTCTATGTTAGTAGTTCCGACTAAGATATAGCAGCGCTGGTTCTATGTTAGTAGTTCCGACTAAGATATAGAAGCTCTGGTTCTATGTTAGTAGCTCCGGCCAAGAGGTAGCCCACTGGTTCTATGTTAGTAGCTCCGACTAAGATATAGCAGCACTGGTTCTATGTTAGTAGTTCCGACTAAGATATAGAAGCTCTGGTTCTATGTTAGTAGCTCCGGCCAAGAGGTAGCCCACTGGTTCTATGTTAGTAGATCCGGACAAAGAGATAGCTGGACTGGTTCTATGTTAGTAGTTTCGACTAAGACATAGCAGCACTGGTTATATGTTAGTAGTTCCGACTAAGATATAGCAGCGCTGGTTCTATGTCAGTAGCTCCGGTCAAGAGATAGCAGCACTGGTTCTATGTTAGTAGCTCCGACTAAGATATAGCAGCACTGGTTCTATGTTAGTAGTTCCGACTAAGATATAGCAGAGCTGGTTCTATGTTAGTAGTTCCGACTAAGATATAGCAGCGCTGGTTCTATGTTTTTAGCTCCGGCCAAGAGATAGCAGCACTGGTTCTCTGTTAATATCTACGGCCAAAGATAGCAGTAATGGTTTTAGGTTAGTAGATCCGGACAAAGAGATAGCTGGACTGGTTCTATGTTAGTAGCTCCGACTAAGATATAGCAGCACTGGTTCTATGTTAGTAGCTCCGACTAAGATATAGCAGAGCTGGTTCTATGTTTTTAGCTCCGGCCAAGAGGTAGCCCACTGGTTCTATGTTATTAGCTCCGACTAAGATATAGCAGCACTGGTTCTATGTTAGTAGTTCCGACCAAAATATAGAAGCACTGGTTCAGTGCTAATATCTACGGCCATGAGATAGCAGAACTAGTTCTACTTTAGTATCTCCGGCCAAGAGATAGCATCTCGCGAGTTGGATTGAATTTGTCTAATTACATATTTAAGGGAATATAAAAATAGCATTTCAAGCAATATTATAACCGGGTTTGTTCTTCAACAAAGATGGTCGCATAGCACAAGTTTAACACGTCGGCCATTTTCATGGACTTTGTTTCGTAGCAACGTTCTAGAACCCGATCTTTTTATGAAGAGATACAAGAGACATTTGAAAAACAGTCACGGTTTAATTTTTAGTTCGGAATACAAATTCTTGTCGTAAATATAGTTACCTAGATACTGTATTTGTTTAGGCCGTTCACGATAAAGTAAGCACTGCATTAAGTATTTTTCAGCCAATTTGCAGCCATCTTTACTATTTTTAATATGAAACTTTCACGTATTTAATAACTAGTGTAAACTCTTAAATATCCTCAAAAGTTATAATCTATTTGCCTAATAAAACATTTTTAAAATTAATTACAATTTCTTCTGAGTGCTCAGTTTACAGTGAAGAGCCTGTATAAAGATTGTATAAGGGACTAATAAAGTTACAGAATATACCACCAGAGACTCTAATACGCAAGGCAGGTGGCGCCCATATGTTCTGTAGTTATGTGACTCAATTTAATACACATACTTACCTTCGTGGACGGAAAATTGTACATATGTTAATGCTAAAATTTTTTTATTAAATGTGCAGGTATCTGACAGTCACTCTAGAATTAACTTACAAAAGAGCAGTCCCAGGAAACTGTTTTGCTAACTTTGCGAATGAACTATATTGCTTAGTATTTTGTAGCTTCAATTCTGGCGAATGAAATAGCACTAAAGAAATACATCTTTTAAATAAAATATTTTCTAAAATGTGGTAATTATTATTTATTTATTTATTTTTAATTTTTTCCCATGTCGATTTACAAAATCTTGCCCATGTCACTTCGTGAAGAGAGTAGGCATTTGAGAGGGTAAGCACACACCTCTATTGCACTTGAAAATACCAAGGTGCACAAAATGTGCTTGTGATTTCAAAGTACAAAGCAAAGAAATGCTACGAACAATTTTGTAGTAAAAATACAGTGAATAAGGTCTTGTTATTTAACTATAGAAGCAGTCCAAACCTTAAAACAAACTGTAAACCAGTTTAGCACGTCCTATGTGTTAAATAACATTTATACTGTTCAATGAAGTGCAAATAAACAAAACTCTCTTACTGACCGGCCATAAATTACGTTTTGTAGACCTGGTCACAGGAAATTATTGTACTACAGCAAATACTTCAGAAATGTTTGTTTATACTGTAAGATTATCAGTATAATATGTGACAGTTTGTAAATATTTTGACAAGTAGAAAATGTTGGCAAGACTACGGTCATACAAAATCCATACTTTAATAAAAGGATTCTGCTAAGTGTTAACGCATGTAACAAAACTTGCTAAATAATAAAACCTACCTCTAATTTTCCAAATAAGAAAGTTGTTTAAACCTTAAAATGCAGACAAAGATTAGAAATAAGATAAATAATAATTTGTAAGTCTTTATGCTCACTGAGAGAAACATTTTGTAGCGAACGGCCCTGCAAAATTATTTTACTGTGAACTCAAAGTTTTTTATTTGGTGACCACAATTTTTTAGTGATTATAACAAAATTTTTTTTGTGGTAAGCACAAAATATTTTTGACAGACTCGATATTAACAAATCTGCACAAATCTGAAGGAGCTTTGATTTCAAGTATCATATTACTTTGTAGTCTATACAATTTGAAATTAAAAAAATGATTATAAGAAAAATGCGTATGTTTCCTGTAGAATTTGTACTGAGCGTGAATTACTTTATATTAAAGTTGCAATGTAATTTCATCAAGCTCATGTGTCAGCAGTTGCTAAATTTAAAGATATAAATTTTTTCTCAATTTAAACCACACATTCATACATGCATACTTTTAAATGCTAAATGTACAAACCTCATGTCACGATGTAGCAGGTTTTTTTTATCCTCTTAGTACTTATAAATCCGATAAATCATTGAAGACAGTATATAATACTGCACGAGAATTTTAACTGGGTATCAGCACAAGAATTCTACTCCTAAGGTTGTCATATCTGGCTACGTTTTATCCGCCATTTTGTATGCAAGTACTCGTCAGAATTCCACGTAAATTTAGAGTCCAACATCATTTCTCGCGTATCAAATTTAGAGAGGAATCTTAACTTGCTAGGGAACTGTTTACATGTAATATTTCTAATGCATTAGCGTATCTCGGAATATTGTGTGTTGAAAGATGTTATCAGTAACCGACATTAGCACTCTCATTATTTACTGCATTATCACACGTGGAGTTTGTTGCGTAACGATATCACTCGTGTAATCAACTGGAAAGTTAAGTAGGTATGACGCTCTGAAATTAAATACACTCATTATTATTTTTAATGTGTTTGTTTCCGTTTTATAATTGCATTGATACTGGGGATGTAAAGAACTATTCTCAGTGTTAAGTTCTTGAAACACACTCACACAGACACACACACACACAGACACACACACACACACACACACACACATATATATATATATATATATATATATATATATATATATATATCCTTACCGAGTGCATATATCGAAAAAACTGTTTCACAGTTTTGTTAAAAATTGTTTTTTTTAATTATGTTGCATAATTTTTCTAGACAAAAATTTTATAGATTTACTAATTATTTCATTAATGGGAATTTCCTTAATTTCCTAATCAGCTGAAACCACGGCGTGTTAGGTCTTGAAAAAAAAATTAGTTAACATAGTATAAGTTGTTTCTGCAACAGTTTTTTTTAATATCTGCTCTCGTTTAGGGTTTTAAATAAAAGTACCGTAAAATCAGTATAAATGATGGATCGTGGCCCTAATTGCTATAAATGCAAAGTATTTGTTTGAATTCTGCAAAAGTTTATATAATTTTATAGATACTAATTAATGGTGTACCAACTGGACAATTAAACTCGCTGCACGTTATTAGTTTGGAAGATTCTATACATTCCAGTACAAAACTCCACGGAGAAAAAAAAACAAGTTATCTAAAACGTGTACTCGCATGTGCTACAGACAATAATTTGGTGATTCAAAACTTTATCCCTGGGCGAACTCGAGACATAACTCTCTCAGCGTCGCTCGAATAATTCGGAAAGCAACAGCTAGCAGCTTTCCTACCTATCCAAATATTTAGAGACTCATCGCTAAATGCAGTTTGTATCTACCGAATATTTTGTATGCTCAAGACAAAAGTTATTAATGGATATCTCTATAAAGCCATAGTCACTACAAAACAGTTTTATATCAGACACAAAACAATTTGGCGTGACTAACGTCTCACAAATTGTTTACTTCAGCATAAGATGCCGAGACCAGAGATAACCTTCTGTGAATTCAGTTAGATTGAAATGACGGGCCGTATGTGCTGCCATGAGAAGACCCATAATTTTGCATCTTTTAAGGGGGAGTGTTAGACAATTTTATTGTTTTTTGTACCATAACATTTATTCAAATTGTATCATTAAAATTTTCTCCTCGACAAAGCATAGGATACATTATTGGTAAACTGCCTGACATAACTAATAATGGAATCTCTCACTAATTTGTCTTGCAGAATCATTGCAAGATAATTATAGGTTAACTTTCAAGAATTCTCTTGCAATGAATCTGCATGACAAATTAGTGAGAGATTCCAGTGTTATTTATGTCAATCAGTTTACCAATAATATATTCAAGAGAAAATTCTGATAATACAATTGTAATCAATATTATGTCTGAAAATCTGAAATTATAATAGAATTGTATAATAATTCCCCTTAACCTCCATTATTTATTTTGCCTCACGTGTATTACTGGCATAATTACAAATCGTAAGTATCACTGTACATGTACTGTTATGAAGATTTTTTTTATTCAGGGTTTTTCGAAAGTCAGTTTAATGGGTGGTAGGGTTTTAGTTTGAAGGATAAGGACAAAACACATTTCTAAATGCCACATTTAAGCTAATCATGAGTGAAAATTAGTTTTAATTATGCGAAATCAAAACTTCTACAGTGTAGCGAAAATGCAAAAAATGCGAGTTTGTTTGCTCGATCAGAAGTTGTAAAACTTTCTTAAACTGTAAAATAATAATGCAAAAAATTAACTGAATCGAATTTTTGTACAATTGAAACAAGTGAAATACTTAACTATGAACAATGAACAGCCATAGTGTTCAATAGCGTACGAACAGGCATTACAGATAAAAATACTTTACATGTATCTGAAAAAAAAAATCATCACAATATTTTCATCATGTTATTTGTAGGTAAAAATTTATATATAGAATCACAGTAAATAAAAAGCAAGTATAGTAATTTGAGTTTTATTTTTAGATACAATAAAATAAAATTGTTTAAAAATTAATTTGATTAATGTTAGACTTGCAACAGAGCAACAGACACGACGAGAAGTGCGCAACGGAAATAACTTGTAAGCCAATCCGTGTCACAGAAGTCTAGATGCTGATTGGCTGACAAGTTACTTTACTCCGTCGCGTACTTCGCGTTGTGTCAGTCGTCCTAATGTAGTTCTAGTATTTTATACAATTTCATCCTAATAGTATTATAGTATTACCGATGGATATATAAATATAGTAGTGTAATGTGATAACAGTTAGTATTATTTAAGCTTTACAAACTTAGTGAAAAACGATTGATTTGCACTGTGAATTATTGCGATGTCGATACAAGCAACACATATCCAAACTTTTAGTAATACGAAAGGAGTGACATGGAAAGACTGTATCCAGTTAAGAATTTATACTATATAATGGAATTTTTTCAGCATTATGTGTAGATATAAATTCCAAAGACAATTAAAAATTGTAATCACATACACATGTATACATACTAAATAGTCAATCAATAGCAGCAAAAGTTAACATAATAAAGTAAAGGGCAATGTTTCAACTGTTAAACAAAATAGTTTTTCTCGTGCACGATAGACTCGGAATTTACAGCGTTTCACAACTGTATGTTCAGTAAAGTCATTACCGTATACACTGGAGGCAAGCACAAGAGATCTCAAGCACTGATAAGTTCGAAATCACTTCTTTTCTATCTGCAGCCATATATAGGACTCAGCACTTCGACATCTTTATTATGCTGTAATTAAGGAGGGGTGGCGAATGTTTATCACTGATCATACCGTTCGATACGACCTGCCTCTTGATGACGGACTGCCGTCAAATCTGACGACTGCAAGACCTTGAGTGACTCTTTCGATGGATGCAAGATACTCATGTTGGGGTCCTCTTCTTCCCCCACCTCCTGCGCGTGACCTTGGAACTGAGGGTGGCTGCCATCCCCATACCTCTCCGCCACTCTCCTCACTAGCTCCTTGGAGGGACACTTGAGGTCGTAGGCCCATCCTATCCTAGCGAACAAGTCCAGGTAGAAGGTGGTCAGGTTGAAGGTGTAGTTGCCAAGCTCTGCCGCCTTGTAGTCCCAGGGGAAGACGTGGTGGTAGTTGTGCCAGCCCTCACCCATCGACACTAAGGCGACTATGCGGTTCTCTGCTGGGTTCAAACGCCTTAGAAAAACACATTCACACTTTATCAGTAACTGCTAATGTAAAATACCAGTAGCCCTATTAAAAAAATTCAGTATAATCTTGTACTGTAATAATATTGTGGTGATACCACTTAGCTGTTTAGTTTAAGAGATCATTCATATTCTCAGAGATGAGTATAAAATATATGACGCTGATATTTTAATGACCACCCTCAGATTCATCAAACAAATTCGAAATATCCACCCTAAGCTATACACGAGTGCCCTAGCAAACAATTATCAATACAAAAAATAAGGTTAAAGTATCGTTTCAAATCGTCTGAGTCTCATGATCACGCATCAGTTTTGGGGTTTTGCAATCTTGAGTTTTTGTCGAAACAATCACACATGTTCATAGACATCGAGGTAATGTGAAATGTAGCGTGGTTGTTGTTTCCGACCATGCCTGAGGTAATTTATCACAGTCAAGTGAATGTATACACAGTCGGCACAATGAACTGAAGGTCAAGAGTGACATCACGATTCACTGCACTCATGATCCTGAAACATCCAAATAATTGTATCGGCCGTATAAAAGTGATGGAATATAGGTAGGTGAATATAGTTTACTGTATCATCGACAATAAGTTAATTAAGGACGAAACCAATCCTCGAATCCTTGCTTAGGAACATGGAAGAAATTGGGTGTTGTCTATTCTAAGAAACCAGCATAGCATTCGCCTATGACGATTTCCGAAAACCGCAAGCATGATGATAGGAACGGCAATAAAAACTGGATCCTCCATAATACGAGTCCATTGGGTTGCCTCTACGTAAAATGTAATACAGCATATTTAAGTGTGTAGGCGTTTTCTTTTAAAAATATATTTGAATAATTTTACATAAACTATACTCATTTAAATTTCAAATGCTGGGACCAAAAACACTGAGATGGACGACACAGTTTATGTACATAAACTTAAAAAAAGTGCTATCAAATGTCATGGAAAAATATGAATGAATACGACGGGATAGGAAAGTATCTGTAGACAGAATAATTTAATTATGTTTTCCGATGCGATAGCAAAACCCCAAGTAATGTTACTATAAAATGTTAACAATGAGAGAGAAAAATTCTCCAACTACTTTGTTTCATTTCGGTATAATTTCGGATGGCGGTATCTATAATAAAAGCCAATGTATGGTGCTATTCATTTGTGTGATTTCCATGCTTCCCAGCACACCAAGTTTGGTTGAAATTAGTCGAGAAGGAATTACATTCACATGGCCCGTCGTATACATCTGATGGCCCTCAACTCTATACTCATTAACGCAACTTATCTTTACATTTAATGTTCTTATAGAATTACTGTGATAACTCTCAGCTGAAAAGTGCTTAGTGCACCCGTCTTTCTAAGATTAAGACACATACTCTCAAACACTTTGTAATCCAATCACTATAGTTTCTAAAATCGGGAACTGTAAAACTGTGAAATCACTCTTCTTCATGTAAACACTTGCACGTCCGTTAAAGAACAACATGTCTTTCTTCTCGAATTGAAGACCATCCTTACACACATAGCTGATGGTCAATGCTTTTACCGGTATCATCTACTGTCGATTGTCAAAAACGTATATCCATAAAATACTTTGTATGTCTTACCTTGCAACTCTTTTCTTTTCTACCCTCATCCTAATTCTATACACATTATATCTGGGCAGTTTCTGTGTTTGGGCCATGTATATATGTATATATAAGGTACTTGTTCCGAATATGGCCCAGTTCTCAATATGGCCCACAAGCCGCCATTGTGTGGTGATGCCGAGATCAATGTGGGATAAATACACACTAGTCTCCCGTACGAACACACACCATCCATAAATATCTGTCTCACATCATCCATGTGTTATATTAGTAATATAGTTAATGACATAGGCACAGATGATATTTGAATCTTAAGCGGTCTATATTCGGTACAGGTACCATATATGTATATATATAAATAAATAAATAAATATATGTATATATATAAGTGATCTTTGGGTAAATTATAAAAATGTGTTTTGAGTAAATGGAAAAAGAACTTTCTTTTACTCAGCCAAAGAAAATAATGTGTATAATGTGCTCGTATACTTAGCTTAAATTTTCTCTTTTATCAAGGCAGCCAAATTTACTCAAACATACCACATATTTACACACATACATACATATGTGTGTGTGTGTGTGTAAATGTTCAAGTGCCCAAAAGAATTTCATAGGCAATGCATACTGTATTCATAAATACCATCGGTGGTGGACACAACCCACGAACAGGACAATAAAGTCGATATATTTTTTTATAGTGTAAACAATGCGATCTGGTCATGATTTTCACCTTCACAAATACTGACTCACTTGTCGAAAGGCCTAGTCCCCCAGATGTGCGCCGCGCTGTTCACCAACCACGCGGAGTTCAGTCCAATTACATATCGCAGCACACTAATGCCCACGATGGAAGTGTGCCATTTCTCACCCCACAGTAAAGGGGGTACTAATGCCGGTATGATGAAGCAGAAAAACAACTTCAATGTGGTGAAATATCTGGAAGAGAAAAAATAACTATCAGTCGCATTGATTACCTAGACAATTTACAACTAATTTTTGTTTAACACTTCCTGGAGCATAGCATTTCAAAAATATATTATATTAATATAGATATTTACAGTGACTTTATTCGCATTGTTTTTCAATTTAATGCCTTCTCGAGTTATGCAATACTTCAGTCATAGAACTCTATAATCTTATGTAATTTGTGAAAATATGGATTTAAATTTCCAACAACCCTCCAAAAACTAAAAATTTTCCATAAATTTAACGAATTGTAAAAAAAAAAAAAAATAAATTCCAATTATAGTTTTTGGAAAAAATCTCGGTACTTAAAAATGTCACATAGGTAATAATGTTAATATTGATATTAATATCAAAAGTGATAATTTGTTGCAAAATTTTTTTACTTTCTAAAAATACTCTGAAAAAAAAATCTTGAAAATTCTAAAATTATGCAAAGTGATGTTAAGGATAATTAAAGATTATTTTAGAAAGTTTTTTTAAAAATTAAACACTTTGACATGTTGTACTCCATACTGCCCTCTGTCCTTTTTTGCATCGTTCTTACATACTGATTTTATTAATTTTAATTCACATTATAAATTCGCTATTGAAAATTGACATTGAAAAGCAACATTTGTTAAAATAACCAGAAGCAAGGCAAAATAAGATATATAGTTCCGGGTGTAGTTAGATAGTAACAAGATCTGCACTCCATGAAAAAATGGTCAAGTCATTGTTTGGCAAAGAATATTTTACCATTGCATTTTTCGGCTATTAAATAACACAGTTTGTGGTAGGAGACCTATAGGATCATAACAAGAACCTCCTCGCAACACCCTCAAGCAAACCGTTTTCGAGGTAGGCAACACTCGATACACGGAAGGTTTGAGGAACCCGATTATTTAATATGTGAGCGGTATTAGAAAGCAATTTTAATCACAGATGCATATTTTATTATGATTGAAATGCCCCAGAATCATTATTGATTTCTCCTTATTTATGGTTATGTTAATGCAATCGCGAATTTCTTAATTTAGGGTGCGGTCTACCACAATTTTCATCGGAATTTTTTTATTTTTATTTGTACCAGATATTTTTTTCTTACTTTAGATACAAAATGTGACTAAATTTGGCTCTTATTAATTTTTTTATCTCTCATAGTTTTCGTGTAATGGCTTGTTAAAGTCATATTTTGCATGTTTCCGTTTTAAGGACTACACCAAAACCAACTGATACATCAAAGTAAAAAAAAATCAAAGCGGATAAAGACAATTGCAGGCTACAATGACATGTTCATAAAAAGTAAAGAATAAAAATTATTTGTATTAAAAAAAAATTATTGGATTTTTTAATTTTTTACTTTAAGTTTCAGCATTTTTTAAAATACAAATATCTGGTACAAATGAAAAGTAAAAAAATATGATGAAAATTGCAGTAGCCGCGCCCTTAAGATTTGCGTGAACTAAAAACACCAAAATCATGCACAATATAACTTACTTCACCTCACTTTTTACTTGGAGTCATTTCGCAAAATTTGTAACATACTTTCATAAGCATCGTGTCTCTCTCTTTTCTCTCTTTATATATATATATACACACACACACACATTTTTTTGCCATATTACATGTATCACGACTTGTGTAATCTATATATATAAAAATGAAAGGTGACTGACTGACTGACTGACTGACTGACATATCAAACAGCAGCCCAAACCACTGGACCTAGAATCGTGAAAATTTTTGTGGGGGTTCCCTTCAGGTCGTAGGCGAGCACTAAGAAGGGATTTTTCGAAATTCGACCTCTGAGGGGGTGAAAAGGGGCGAAATGTGTTTCCGAAGAAACGTCGATAGAGCTCGAACCCGACGGCCTATCATCGTGATTTTTACTTTAATAGGAAACTCGTAAAAATGCATATTGGCCATTTTAAGGATTTTTCGAAGTTCAACATTTAAGGGGCTGAAAAGACCTTAAATGTGTTTCCAATCAACTATCGATATCTATCG
>PNEQ01113937.1:0-11442 GCA_003012365.1 Medauroidea extradentata
CAGTGACGAAACATTCATCAAATTCATGAAAGACATGTTTAATGTCGATTGTGCATCAGACGTTAATAACTCAACAACACTAGGAGGCACCACCATCGATTTGACTTTTTCAAGACACATTAAACTCGAAACACTCCCTTTCATTTCCTACTTTTCCTATCATCGTCCTATTCTTAACAGAATAACACAGATTGTAAGATATTAAATATTACACATGTTTAAAAGTTGTAAAACAATTGCTCAACGCACATTTATACTTGCAAAAACTATTAAATTGTAAAAAAAAATTGACATAATTGTATTTATGCGTACAAATAAATATAACTTGATCAATTTCATTGTGATTTCCAATTACTTCCTTCTCTATATACATCCAAATCTATTAAACAAATGAAATTAAAATTTTCTTTTGAAAAATGATACCATTCCATCTGTATTTTCTTAAGACGTTGTCACGTTCAACTATCGTCAGTAAACCGACTTTACAGACAACCAATTTTTTAAGAAAATAAGGGCATGAAACCACAAAATCTACAAAAACGGAAAACTGTAATTTTTATAATTTTTAATATGATAATATCTAGGGTCCTATAATAACTGAATTATTTTAAATTCTCGCGTTTTCATTTGAAAATAATTTTACTATCCGAAAACATCTGCACGAGACCTAGAAGAAACATCGTGCAGGAGGCTAATGACCCTATAATTTTTTTTTAATTACTCGTCTCCTTTATTTAATAAGGATATTCTTGTACTATTGGAGACATCTCTGGAATAATCTTTTTCCCCAGCAGTGGTTAAAGAAACACGAGCAAATAAATGTTCATACCTATTAACTAAACAAATCTAATTAAGCAATCCTTTCCCCGCCCGCCCCGCCAATTTGGAATGAACTATTTATGTCGATATAGAACAATTCGTATTCTAAATTATTTCACTGTTGTGTGACTAATTATATTAGCACTTTAGTTATTAATAGAAATTATATGCATACACACGTAAAGAATTGTAGTATAATAAAGTTCATAACGTTGACTTAGGTTTATAAAAGGTTTCTTCTCAACTGGAATTTATAGAGTTACCAATATAGCTACGTCTTAAGGTTACTTTGCGAAAGAAGGAGATCACTATTCTGTCTGCGTATGTGTGCCCGTCTCAAAAAGGTTTCAAACTTAAAACGAAATTCGTTAAGCTTCGTTCCACTTAGAGTATTCAACAACCGTATATTTGTGCTAATTTTTCAAATAACGGAAATTTGTCGTCATACACAATTATATATTCGTATTTATTCTTCTAAGCAGTGAATGGGTAACAATAATAAAGATTTTACGAAATTTTGAGGTCTACTAGACTGACTGCAACCAAAATTTGTATAATTTTACGGTCCATGATTCAAACTATAATTTAAGTATGTTTTAGTGTTGCAGATACTGTATTTCAAATATGTCACGACGTGGATAGTTAAAACCACGGTCGTAGAAGAACAGGTCTGGACACTCGCCTATCTAACAATGTATTTTGCTTGACCCCCTTGTTGTTTGGCTGTAGTTCGTCAAGTTACCGAGAATGCCGTACTTTTTGGCGCTGTTTTCCGGGCGGTCTGACTGAAACTCCGTCCACTTTTTTCCATTGTTAAATTTATAAAGTAAATAAAGATTGCTGGAGCCTTTTCTTAAAATTGTGAGCGAAGAAATTATTTCATAAATTGATAAAAAATACGTTTTTGTAAGTTGTTTATCTTAACGGAAAGGAAATGGGCGGAGTTATGTCCGACCGCCCTAATATCAGCGCCAATGAAACACAATATTATCGGTAACTTGGTGAACTACAGCCAAACAACAAGGGGGTCAAATATCCAGGCGAGTGTCAGACCTGTTCTTCTACGACCGTGGTTAAAGCATGTGAAGTCATTTTTTCAGCGCGAATATAAGAAACATAAACATTTTTATGGTTTGTCACCCTAGATTGGATATTAGTAGAGTTTCTGGTTGTAGGTCTGCCTTTTTGGAAGTTAGTATGACAAAAATAAAAAAAAAAGTCTCGTATTTTAAAAAACTATTGCAGCGATTGTTAAACATATTTTAATGGCATTTTCTCTTTGACCATTTCAATTTAATGGGATTTATGATTTTAGCCTCGTTATTTTGGAAGATAGAAGGACGATGAATAAAATGAAATTTTAGTATTATATTAAACGACCTATTGAACCGTTTAAAATCAAAGTAAATATTCCGACAAACTAAACTTTAATACTATTATTTATTAGTTCAGTTTCGGAAGAATGTAAAGCATTAATAAATTAATAAGTAGGATGCTAAGACATTTTCTGGGGAAATTATCGACCGATTCACGTCAAATGATATATTTTGACATTTCATAACGACAGTTTTAAATTCAGTAGTTTTCTGGTTAGTAATTTTGGAAGATATTATAATTTAAAAAATATGTCTTGCCTCATGATTCGGGAAATAATGACAGAATATATATATAATAATATATTATATATATATATATATATATATATATATATATATATATATATATATATATATATTTGTGTCGTATGTGTAATATATGAGCATTGAAGTTAGATAACTGCATTGGTACGATGCCACCAACCCAGTGACTAAAACAACGTTAATTTATTTCTTTGTAATGTTTTGGAAACGAATGGAACTATTTCTGATAAATTTGCACATAAGAAATAATAAATTAAGTACTCTTAACACACTTTACATTAATATCTAGCATTGTTTTTTTTTTTTTTTTTTTTTTGCAAAATGACGTTCATACCGTGTCTGACTCACAAAACACACGACCAGAAGGCGGGTGCCTCAAGGGAGGTATGCACTCTTAAATATTATTAGGGCTATGAATGTTTCGCGAGTTCAATAACCAACATGCTAGAATCCATTATCCTGTGTATACCGAAGCCCTACCATTTGTCCACTAGCTGCTACTCAGTGGAACAGCAGACAATGAACGAATAGACAGGGCTTGAGTATGCATAGGACATTGGATTATAGCATGCAGGTCATTGAACTCACGAATTTTTCCTAGCCCTAAATATTATTTCAAATGTTTACATTAGTAATTTATCCAATATTAACAAAATATGTTATGTGGAGAATATTAGTTACTCATAATTAACATATAAAGTACAACTTCTTCTGGCAGTCATTTTCTTATGGATTACGCGCTGTAACAATGTAAAACGATTTCTCCCACAGTTGGCTCATACATTACACTGTAGAAGGGCAGAGTTAAATGTGTTTATGATGTTACGAAACTTATTTTGTAACGGCAGCTACATACGTACTTAACGTCAGACGGAATAACAGTCATGCCATTGAACTAATGGTAACACCATACTGTATAAAATATAAGCACATGCCTTATATAAGGCCTGTTTACATTTTCCTGGCCAATATTTTATAAGATAGTACATTGGTGAAGTATAGTTTATTTGATGTATCGTGAACTACTGCACGTTAATTACATATTATTTTAAATAACAGTCGTAAATATATTTGCGGCAAGTTACCTGAAGTATAAAATACTTATGCTCGTGACATCTTTTGAATTAAGTTGGCACTAAGAAATAATTATTTGATCATAATTTTGAATACTTAATAACGATTATTACTGGTGCTGTGCTGATGTAAGATCAAAAATCTCTAATAGCATTTAATATCTCTCTTTAATATACTAGAATGTCGTTTGCAAAACAGGGAAACACGTAATATTTATACATCGGATGTCAATCAAGAGATGAAACAAACTGTGTATTCCATTACTTTTACTTTACTGACCACAGATTTTAAGAGTATAAGTATTTCTATAGTACTCGGGATGAGGAATAGGGTTCAAATTAACACATGTCTTTAGGTCATTTGATTGAGATACGTTCGTGGAAGTTATCTGCAGAAATGTGTCAGTCATTGGCTGAAGACATTTCAGCATGTAACAACAAAGAACACAGTTAAATTGTAGGTTGTAGAGTACCTTATAGGCATTCGAATGAGTACCTTTCTTAATGAGTTATGCACTAAAAAATTACGCAGAATGTTTGAAGAATATTTTTGTAAACTTGGAGGGTGGATTTCTTACACCAATACAAGAAAAAATATCAAAGCAATAGTAGGTCCGGACATCTTTAGTTTCTGAGTTTCTATTGAAAGTTTAGTTAAATGTGTTGCAAAGTAACCAGTAATAAAAGGAAAGTTATTAGATGAATAAATGCTGTTATTAATCCTCGTATGCTGATATCCTCATTTGTATCTATAGTGGATGTAGAAGTTTATGATACACTGTAAAAAATTGTTTGTACTTTTACAAAGAAAAGCCTTGGAAACCCAGTGGCCAAAGAAATTCCTTGTAAAACTACAATGGTTATCCTTGTAATTAAATACAAAGTATATGTTTGTAAAATTACAAGGACTAGCCTTGTAACTGTACTTTCAATACGGAAAAAATAAATTTAAATGTTCATTGTGCTTCATAAACAACACTGAACTTATTTATCAAATAATATTTGAATAAAGGACGTATACAAGAGATTATTTTGAAAAAAAAATAAAAAAATAAGAACTTAAATGGTGCAAAGTTTCGATCCACTCTCCCCATGATTAGAATCTACGCATCTTACCCCTAGACCACTGTGACTATCGTATCTGTTAGTGTTTATTTATTTGTATACATTCAATGTAAAGTTCAGTAGTAATTCTTCCTTTTAAAGCACTCAATTAATACAAATATTCACTTTATTTCAGAAAATACTTTTTAGAAGTTGTGATCTTTGCATAAGTAATTTCCGGCGAACTTGCGATTTTTGTTGGTTACACATTTTTTCTAAGTTTTTTAGCAAACAAAATCCTTTAAACGTTATAAACTAATAATTTCACAAGGAATACTTTCAACATTTACAAAAGTTTGTACAACTACGAAGTGCCTTGTCATATTTTACAAAATAATTAACAGTGCAGGAACTGTCGGTATAGGTAGGCCTACAAGGAATTCCTTTGCAGTATTACAAAACTTACCTTTGTAACTTCATAAACTAATGATTTTACAAGGATATTCTTTGTACTTTTACAAGGACTTGTAAAAGTACAAAGAATATCCTTGTAAATTTTACAAAACTTTTTTAGAGTGTAGCGTGCAACAGTGCATGATCAGATGTGTGCATGTGTGTGAGGAAGCAGATGATGTCATCTCGACATTTACTGTGAGTTTATGGAAGTTTCACCAATGCTAACATCATAAATTCACAAAAAATGTTCGAAACGACATTCTCTTGCCTCCTCACACATATACACACTTCGGACCATGCACTGAGGCACCCTGTCAAATACTCTCACATCCGCCATAGGGGATATAAATGAGATCATCAGAATACTTGGATACACATAAATTATTTATCTAACAAAATTACTTTTACTACTTGCTACACTGCAACGAATTATATAACTAAAAAATTAAGTAGGTATTAACGGACCTATACCCATATGAAATTTTTTTCTTGGTTTGGTGTAATGAATGCACCATCCAAATTTGTAAAATAATTTCTGAAACGCTCTGCATACAACTGCATAACTCCGTACTAGGGCAGCTCAAAATCTGAACACGCATTGCAAAATAGAGTAGCAAATGTGCAACACGCCTAATAGACGGGGACATGTAAATTCCGCATTGTTATTTGACGACAGGCTTGAATACACAAGCCCAACTCACCCAAACACACTCCATGACATTATAAGCCCACATTATAGGTTAAAAGGCATTTTACAGTTGACCTATATCTAGGGTTAGTAATATTTCCCGAGTTCAACCACCAACATGCTAGAATCCATTGTCCTGTGTATACCGAATCCCTACCATTTGTCTATTACCTGCTACTCATTCAGACAACAGACAATGAACGAATAGACGAGGCTTGAGTATGCATAGGACATTGGAGTCTAGCGTGTAGGTCATTGAACTCGAGAATTTTTTCTAGCCTTACCTATATCAGTAGAGGTGAATCGCGAAAGTGTTTTGGGCCAACATACTCTTGAAAACTTTGTAATTTCTTGCAATACACATGATTGGGTGATATACTTCTGACACAACGTATACAGCTGTATGCATACCAATAACAGGCATCACGTATTACAATAGCGGGATTCCTATTGGCTCAGTGAAATACGGCAACAGCTCTACGTGGGTAGAAGAGAAAGCCAGTGATAATCTGATATGTTGGACGTATGTTAACATTCAGCAAACAGTCAAGATTTCCCTCGATGGATCATCATTTACAATCATTAGTATAGGAACAGGAAAATTTGACAAATTCAATGACCTGAATGTTAGAATCAAATATCCTATGCATACTCAAATCCCAACCATTTGTCTACCAGGTGCTACTCAGTGGAACAACAATTAACGAATAGACGGGGCTTGATTATGCGTAGGACAATTGATTTTAACATGCGGGTAATTGAATCTGCGAAATTATTCCGTCCCTAAGCATTAGTTATTGACGTCATTCGAGTGTGCACACATGCTACCAGCCGACACCAGCAGTCAGATGAGTGTACAGTAACATGGGATCCAGTCTGCTGACATCTTAGCATATAGGTAGATGTGATGGCTAGGAAAACATATGCAATTCTGCTTAGTGGTCACTGGCCGCGTGTCTATGTGAAGAGCCGTACGTCATTTGACTGAGCCAATTACAAAAACGTTCCTGCAGCACCACACGTCTGTGATTTGCCGGTAGAATCTCAAGGCTCGTGACAGTTAAAATATTCAAGGACTGACCACGAAGCAGAACTGCAGATGTGCACGTAAGGCACTGAAACAAAGTGGGGAAAAATTCTTTTCACCAAAAGCAGGGTTCCCTAATGATAGTTTATGTTTGACTTCACACGTCACGGGATCCCTTTGTAAGAGCAAATTAATTAGATGATTAGTAAAAAAAAAGTATAACAACACTAATAGGTTAAGGCAACATAACATGTTGCCAGACATGAGTCATCAGAATTGCCAGACGTAAGTTACGATAGTTCTGGGAGGATGTGGGAATATTTTGTCCATTATTATTTAGAACTTTACCAGTACCAAGATTTTTGTAAGGCACCGTATTTTTGCTACGCCTTGTGGCATAATTGTTTGGTTGATCTAGTAAATCTAGGAGGTATTCGAATCCACTATCTCCTGACAAGACTAAGCAGTCACGCTGCAGTTTATATGATGATCGCACGACATACGTGTGACACGTAGCTATAACACTGAGGTTCGTGATACGGCCTTCTGCTACGTCACTCACAACCACGACATAGTAAACCACACGACGTGTATACCTATAAAAAGCTACGAAAAGCCTCGACATTGTCGTTCCCCGTGGTTGAACACACGATGTGTTAAAGAACTCGAGGTCACGATAAAATGTTGATATTGGGTCACTTGCTTGTTTCACTTTAATGGACAGCCCATTAGCCATTTGCACTTTAATTCAGTTCAAATATTTCTCAGGCCTTTACTAAATTTTCAATAAAATACTTTCTCAAAATTACTAAGCATCGTATAACTGTTGATTAAAGATTACCAACTGTACATCATGTGCATTAATACAACAGAGAAAATGGAAACATGTTTCGGGCTAGGTGCACAGAGGGATGGAGCTCTTTGATTATTTACAGAAAACCTTAAAATTAGTCCTAATTTATTTACAACTATCTACACCAAAATGTCTGAATAGCAGTAATGTTCAATGACAATTAAATTAATTTATGTTTAAAATTCACCAGTATGTTACAAGTTGATAGCAAACAAAACAAATATTTAATATACACTTTAGAGTTATAAAACCAAAAATAATAAATTATCAGTATTCTGTATAAGTTCTGTGAACATGAAATGTCTTTGAGTACTCACAAATGGTGCGCCCAATGTCCTAGCTTGGAGCACCCTGATGGTCCTCTTGAAGTGTCGGGACTCCCTCGTTGCACCACTCTTTGCCGCAAACAATATCGCCGAACACTCTTGAGTATGGCTCGCAGCAACCTGTCACTATCGCCACAACTTACACAAGATGTCATTCCACAAAACTCTCCCAGTCTTAGGCACAGCTCCCTTTTACACCCTTAATCGAAAGTCCCACTGAGAAAAATGTTTTGTTGGTGCAAACAAAATTTGTTTGAATCAACCAAATCATTTGTTTGTATAAGGGCAAAGAAATATTTGTTTGTGCGTAGCAAATTATTTTGTTCCCTCGATTTGTTTGAGGCAAATAGCTGCATTTTGTTAGCAGTACCAAATATTTAGCTCGTAATAAAAGTATTTCGTTAGACATATCAAATGCACATGCAATATTTTAAGAACTAAAAAAAACTATTTTATAAACTTAAAAAAATTACCGGAATTTTAAGACATTAAGTACGGTCGCACCAGAATTTGACCCATTATATCTTCACTTAACTCTTTCTAATCATGACATAAACAAGTGAGCTACGAGTGCTTCTGTGACAGCGGTATTATTATGTGTATAGGAATAGTTGGACCTAATATTAAATTACGATTGTACTGCTTTATTTTCAAACATGTTTGTTTTCCGTCTGCGAATAGGTAAACGACGTCAAATAATATTACCAAATTATTACCGTGCACCGCAGCACAAAGAACGAGACGTGTAGCAGCTACATTATAGCATTTTCTTTTGTAATCGATCGAATTAACCACTTTGAAATTGCTATAGCTAAAACTAAGATACTGGAATTATGCTGATTAACAGTTTAGACGTCCTACTTGTCGCACAAGCTTATATTTTGAAAGTTGAGGTATGCAGTGTTCGCCATCTTGTCGCTCACGCACGCCAGCCTGCCATATTCCGCAAGTCAACCAAATGGATTTAGTTTCGTCAACAAAATCATTTAGTCCATAGAAAAAAAATTGTTGGTTCAAAGCACATAACTTAAAACTAACAATATTATTTTGTTTACAAGTCGTAACGAGTTATTTGTTTACACAAAATAATTATTCGACGTCCTATACTAACCAAATACACGTTTGACACAAACAAAGTGCGTTTAAATGAATGATTTGGCTGACGGAAACAATTAAATTTGTTTGGAGGACTCAAAGCTTGGTATTGTTTAGCTGAAGCAAGCATCATGCAAGAAAATATATATAGTATCATGAAACAATTCTTTCTCTCAGTGCAGAAATCTCGAGGCACGTCTTTATCTCGGAGCTCTGAGAACCACGTCGCATCAGGGTCAAAGCACCATCCAGGAGAGGGCAGTACACCCACGAAACCTCTAGGCTGTGATATCTACTGTTATCTGAGCTTTACTAAATTCGAGCTAGACGTGCACGGGGCTGCCGCGTTGCACCACACAGGGTGACGCAGGCCACACAGTGCGCGTCGAGGGCATTTAATCCTGCCGCTGCTATGTCAGCTTATGCTGCTCGCACGATAGTCGAGGCTCTCAACAGTATATAAAAGTGTGTAACGAGCTTTGAATACTAATCCTAATCAGACATCACTCATACACGTTGAGTAAATTTCAAATGAACTTACATGGACCGAACCTCTGCAACCCGCTTGGTGTCATGGGCAGAAGGCCACCTTTGGGAGGATCAGTACCTGTAATTTTCGAGTTCTTCAACTGTCGCTGTAAGTTGCACACAATGAGATTTATTAAAACTTCCCGTGTGACGCGTCACAGATGTACCTTTTTGAGTGTTACCAAATTGTTGCAACTTCAATACCTTTCTTAGTTTATTACTAGTAACCTTCCGGAGGAAGAAAGTCACTTTTTTCTGCAGATGGTCACAGTTGTAGTATAAGCAATAGTATTCAAGTATTGCCAACCGTATACAACTAAAGAAACTATGCTCTCTGCTTTGTCGAAGGATAATGCGTTACAGAAATCTTGTAGGCCAAATTAAATGCAAAAGTTATATTATTAGAGTCCACGATTTTTGGCGAAAAGAATTCTGCGACAGTTTGTTTCAATGCCTTACGTGCATCTTGATTATTGGCAGAATATATTATTGCACAGACGTTGCTCATTTGACTTGTACCAACAGGAACAAGGTTACTGCGACACCATAAGTCTGTAATTTGCGGGTAAAACCCCGAGATGCCGAGAATTTAAAACAGCCAATCACTGACCATGAAGCAGAGCTACATACGTCCACATAAGGCATTGAAACAAATTGTTGCAGAATTCTTTTCACCAAAAATTGTGGGCTCTATCTATTATTCCAAAATGACTGATAGTGATCCCTCTTTAAAATAATAGCATAAAAAGAAGGGGAGGAGGGTGGGACTGATTCGAGGTGCAGTAGCTACGCATGTTTCTAGGCATTTATATGCAATAAACTTGTATACAGGATGAGTTATTTATTTATTTGCGACTTAATCACTAAAAGAATAAAAGAAAACATAACATTAAAATCCATTAAGAAAAGAATAATGAGATAGTAAAATAAGATATAAAATTACAATAAGCATGAGTATTACCATCTAGAACACAAATTATTCCTGATTAATATTAAATTGTGTGTTAAGTACGGAATATTTATATATGAACAATTTTGAAACAAGCAGGAAGGATAGATGAACTGGATATATTAGATTAGACAAAAAATAATAACATAACTAAAGCTATAATTAAACTTACAATCTCACAGGGAGACTCTATGAAATATTAAAAAATGTAGTATACTAAGTAAATCTTATGGAAACTTAAGTCATTACATTACTGCATACTAAAACAATAGTATATTTTCAAGAACATAAGAAGTAAGCTACACTATCAACTAATACTGAGAATATACAATATTACATTTACTTTCACACACGACATATGCACACACTCACATATACGCTTACATGCATACACGCACACATATAAGACACACACATACACACGGGACAAGTGTAATATCATCCACTATTCATATTGAACTAATTTTTAAAATGTTAGTTTAGCAATTTTTTTAAATGAAGAAACAGACTCATGCTGTCTTGTTTTATCATCGAGTGCACTCCAAGCACGCGCAGTGGCCACCGAAAATGATTTTGAATATTTACTGGTTCTATGCCTTGGTATTAGTAATACCATATTTGATTTAGAACGGGTACTGATATCGTGACGGGACTGAAGTAAATTAAATTTATCAGCTAAATATTTCGAACTTTTAATTTGAAGTACTTTTCTAAGTAGTAGCAGGCTATGCAATTTGCGTCTCTATTGTCAAGTCGTAACCATGATAGCTTGTCGTAATATGGAGAAACATGGTCGCGTGATTTTAGATTAAAAATAAAACGAATACAACTATTTTGTAATTTCTGTACTCTGGTTAGTTGTGCGTTAGTCAGGTCATTGTACACTATGTCCCAGTAATCCAACAAGGGAAAAATTAGTACCTGGACAAGACTTTTTAATGTTC
>PNEQ01113938.1:0-11440 GCA_003012365.1 Medauroidea extradentata
AACAAGAACTTTCAAAGGGCACTTTTTATTGCACTGTTGTAATAAATTTTTATATTTTGTGTAGTTAATACTGTATTTTGTTTTAAGTTACTACGTGTTAGTATTGTAAAACCTAGAACTTTTGTATTTGTATTATCTGTGTTGACTGTATTAATTTTATTAAATAATGTTTTATTAAAATAGAACGAAGAAAGATGTGTGGTGGTTGGGGTGGATCTTTCTTCTTTCTATTTTTTTGCATATTCCATTCAGAGATTATTTTATATTTCTAATATAATAAATCTACAAGTCACTAAAAGTCACTTTTTTCCATCAAAAAGTCACTTTTTCCACTTTTTTAAAGCTTTTAACCTGTTACAAGCCCTGCACATCCCTAAAATGTAGAAGATGGTGAGTGAGGGTTTCCCTTGCAAGAAATCGACCTTGGTAGGAGGGGAGGGTTTCCCTTGCAAGAAATCGACCTTGGTAGGAGGGGAGGGTTTCCCTTTGAAGGAAATCAACCTGAGGAGGTTGAGGGACGCCCTTTGGCAAGAAGTCGACCTAGGGTAGAGTGGATGGCTTCCTTCGCAAGAAGCCAGCTGCGGGGACTTGGGGGCTCCCTTTGCAAGAAGCCAGTCCCAGGGTAGGGCTGTGTAGTGTAAGTGTGCCGAGAGTCGGGGAGCTCGAGAGAGCTTTGAAAATCATGGGCGACATGCGCCCCTTTTATACCCAGAGCTACGGGGTTTAGGTGGAAAGAAGTTCCGTTAAGTGGGTGGTAAAATGGCGGAGCAATGGCGAGACTTCCGCTGCTGGAAAGTGTGCCACCCTAACACCCACGTATTTCTCCAAAACTAAAAACACGTGGTGCAGGAAATATGGCGCAAAATTACCTTCAGGTTTCAAAAGATGTCGTAAAATCAAAAATAGAATTACAATTATAATTACAGATACAAGTACACTAATTTACAACTGAAATAGTTATACACGTACGTGTCCATTAATATTCACTCCTCTTGCTGCGCACATAAGGTTTTTTTGTTTGTTTGTTTACAACACATGTGGAACACTACCACAATTTTATTCATCCCATTTTGAGGATTTGTTATGATGGTATCTTTCATTTAAGACATTGTGAACCATTTTTAATTTCATAGGAGTTGGATTGAAAATTACAGTAAGAATTTAGTTGAGACCTTAGGCGAACACATGAGGCCTAACCTCAAAGGGACAAGCTCGGGGGGTGACATGACATGAGTATGGAGCAGCTCCGTATGAATGGGTATAGAGGAAACAGGAGTCCACAGAGAAAACCAGCCGACCAACAGCATCCTCCCACGTGCGAAAATCTGGGTACCAACCCACTGGGAATCAAACCCTGGCAGACATAAACACTTAACCGAGTCTTAAAAAAAACATTTCCGTAACTTTAGTAGTGTGTTACAAGAACTGGTAAGTGTGCTGCAACACTTAAAAACTAGTGCATAGACACATGGAGGCAAGGAAGTCCTGGTCACTTGAAGAGCGCAAAGGTTAGGTTTCCAAGCTAAGTAATAAGCCAAACACAGACGTGCGACTTGGACTTTTCCACCAAGTCGTCCTGGCTAGGACTAAGGTGACTTGGTAAGGAATGTGAAAGATGCAGCCAACTGCTCTCTTCTTTGGTAGCAGTCTGTGTGGTATGGCAGGACAGGAGGAGTGCCAAGCCGACCCAGCCCGAAGATCAAGTCGATGACGACTCTAACTAACTTGGGCGAAGTGCCCTCTTTATATATGTACCCTTAAGGGTTTGAAAAACACAGCAACATGGCCGATCGGACTCTCAAGGGTGTCTGTAACTACAGGCATTTCACTCCCATGCAAGGGAATTCCTACTTTAGTGGCACAAAGTTACTCTGCAACATAAACTTTCTGACTTAAGTACTAAACACTCACATTGCTGTTGAATACTGTGGAACCTTTTTATTTTGAACCGAGATATATTGACTGTCCGCATATATGGAACACATTTTTGTGGTTCCATTTCTTATTTGTCTGCATTTCAAGACGACATCCATTGAATGTCAGCTTGTATTGAAAATTTCTTTCTCAGTTCCTTGAGAAATGATGGATAGAAGTTCCACTGTAATTAATACACAAGAATATCTATATTACCTTTATACATACATATTTCTAAACCATATCAAACAAGTACAATGTACGTGCATATTTCCCTTGATCGCTGTTTAGTTCACGTAATAGACCAATGCATCGGATTGGCATTATTCTTGCCAGGCACTCTGCCATGTTTGTAAATAAATTCTGGTTCGGTCTAACACAATTTACTGGAAGCAAATATGCATTGAAAGTACAGTAGTACAAGTTGGATAATCACTGTGATGTAAGTAAATGCGGTTTTACAAATAAAAGCTTCGGCCTAACAGTGTTGTATGCTATCATATTTCCCTGATAACAATACTGGGATCGGTAAGGTTTGGGTAAATTTTAGTGCTCGTAGTTTTGAATGGTGGAACTACTAAAAATTAGGGACAAGCGTCAATGTAATTTATTACGAGATGTGATGGCAGTGCCTCGAACATAACTGTCACCTTTTGGTTTTGCATTGCCTGTACAGGGTGTCGACTGGTCACTGAAGTCACCGAAAAGTCATAGAATTTGGTGTAGGGTCACAGAAAAGGCACAGAATTAGAAATAAGGGCACCAAATTTCTTTGTTGTATGCTTAATATTGGTTTAACTCGCAGATGCAGTGAAAGTGTCTGCTTACTTTTCCTTCTTTTAGACAACGGCTCTTTTCTACTTTGCTTCGCTGACCAAGGTGTTTTCTTCGTCAGTAGGAGAGGAAATAATATTGATCGAGAGCCAGGTGGTAATATGGTTATCATACGTATGAGAATTCTTGTTTACGTACGAGTACAGTAGGACCATTGACACAGTAATTAACCTTACCAGCAAGAACAATCAACATTAAATGTACGCGAATACTCGTGTGTGTACTATATGTTACATGCGAGTATCACGGAACTTCCAAGGCCGGCAACATTTTTAAAGCTCTTGCATTGGTTTTTAAAAATTGTTTTGGCATCGAGAGATGTAATGTCCATTCTCCTATTTTTTTTTAAGTGACGATTCAAGATTTTGTAAGTAGAAAGATGTCTCAATAAAATAATATTGTCGTAACTGCAAGACTGACTCTCACTTTCCCGTACGCTTCCATCTATTTTGGTATCAGTGCCGCATTGGCTTTGCACCGTGGTGGTAGAAGAAAAGGTCTGGACATTCACCTGGAAACTAGACCCCCTTGTTGTTTGGCTGCAGTTCACCAAGTTACCGAGAGTGTTGTGCGTCTTTGGCGCTGCAGTCAGGGCGGCCGGGCTCAAACTCTATCCACATTTTTCCAGTGTTTAAATTATGAAGTAGATAATGATTACTGGAGCCATGTTTTAGGATCGTGAGCAAAATAAGTATTTCATAAATTGGCAAAAAATACGTTGTGATGAATTGTTTATCTTTATAATGTAAACACTGGAAGAAAGTGGGAGGGAAGTGGGCGGACTTGGAGCCCGACCGCCCTGATTGCAGCACCAAAGACGCACAACACTATCAGTAACTTGTTGAACTGCAGTCAAACAACAAGGGGGTCAAGTTTTCAGACGAATTTCCAGACCTATTCTTCTACGGCCGTGCTTTGCACGTAGGCGAAAGCGAAACAAAAGTGTTTGTTTTGTTTATGAACCTGTTAAATGTCGCATTATTTCTAATTAGTAATAAACGGCTGATGTAATAATATTTGGAGTTTTTTTGTACAAACATTTCTTGTGTAGTAACAATGTTTTTTTAACCTAGCGGAAACAAGCCGTATTCTGTGACAGTTGTGTCAAGACGATATCCAGAATGAGTGTTTATATCTGTCTGTTGTGCTGTAGCTCGGAACTACTGATGTTTTAAGGATTCATTGTTTCATCGGTTACAGTAAATTGTGCATTTGTTTGTGTATATTTTCAAGTAAGCATACATGTTTTTACATTGTGTAAGGGTCGGTAGTTGTAGATACTGTTCACTAACTTGACACTGTTTCTGATAAAAAATGAATAAAGTCTTTGTGTAGGCCAAACAGTGATTGCATTTTTTTACAAGATGCCGGCAAGTGCCATTTCCAAGAGATGTGTTTGGAAGAGGAGGGATGGATGACGTGGCTGAGAATTGTTGAGCTTGTAAAGCTTGTTTATGCAGTTTATGCAGTTAAGGTTGTGTAGGATACCAATGTTATGTGCTGAGATGAATATATCCAATACATTTTTATTTAACGTTAATTTTTAATTTTAAAACGTCACCAAATTTGATAGGATATGGCCCTAAAAGTCACTGATATTTGGAAAATGAGACCAATCGACACCCTGCTGTAGTCGGTGTTCTCAGAAACTTTGCTCCCACATTGTCCACTGTTGTTGACTCTGGCATTTGGAAATATTCTGCTGTCTGGTTAGTATTTCCTACTTAAGACAGAAGATAGATGTGTTCTTTCTGCAATTTAATGTGTCCCTTTGTAATTGTACATAAGTTTTTCATCAAACTTACCTGGCAATTTTTGGCAAACAGATGATGTGTGTTGCAGTGCCAGCCCAAAACTTTTGATGTTCTTCTAAACCGACTGATACTAGCCTTGAACACTGCCCTCTTTAACACCCAAGTTGGCTGCCACTTCAATAGCTTTTGTCATAATTATTTCCTGTGTGATTCGTTTTTCTTCATTACATTTTGTATTGACAAACAAAGCTACGTGCTGTAGTCATCAACTTTGGAATGAGCTTTCTCTCTCCCCCCCCCTTTCTCTCTCCCTTTTTCTTTTTCTCTCTCCTCAAAGCATCTTCCTTGTTAAATGAGCACTTCGCAGTCTATCGTAATACTTACGCTACCAGCGGACATTGTTTTCTGTGATGCTATACTATTTGGCAGCATCACAATTGTTGGTCCATAGAGCCTCGTTAACAACCAACACTTTAAAGTTTGCATCATAATAACTCTGAGAATCACTGTTTGTCTTGTGCTC
This sequence comes from Medauroidea extradentata, assembly GCA_003012365.1. Lineage (NCBI taxonomy): Eukaryota > Metazoa > Arthropoda > Insecta > Phasmatodea > Phasmatidae > Medauroidea > Medauroidea extradentata. The sequence continues at coordinate 5,026 of PNEQ01113938.1, forward strand.
ATTCACCACTATTTTACCATTGTGTGATTGTTCATTTTTCACTGTTTACTGTACTTTACGTGTAGAAAAGGCCGCAATGTTAATGAATTGCATTTAAGTTAATACAGTATTTTAAATTTATGTATGTTCTACTAATGTTAGATGTCAGAAGGTTAAAAATGACTAGTATATTGAAAGTAACCTTAACAAAACACAAAGAATGCAGCACACATGTACAGCAGATCAGTTTTCAGCCTGAAACTAATGTTTGCAGTGCGACACTTAATAGCGAGACAAAATAAGGCAAGCTTCAATTTTCGCATCTCTTGTTTATGTAAACATGGTCACCTTACATTTGGACTAATATGGTAGTATGATTGGTAGATTGGATTGAAACAACTCTGAGATATGCTTGATAACGTGTCATGTTTACTACATACATCGTATTTAAATAGGAGTGACTGACAAAATTGCTGAGTACTATTTCTATAATTGATAGCTGTGCCCAACTGGTAAGAATTTTATACTGGTTAAATGTATCCAGTTTTTTATTGCAATTTTTTGTGTGAATTAATACTTTAAATTCCCCTCAAACTATTTGTTAGAAATATTTGATTACAAAGAAAGCAGTAGTGTTGGGTAAATTCCTAAAATACACCGATTCCGATTCCAACATTGATTCTTAAAATTGGGATTTGATTCATCGATTCCGAGTCCGATTCTAAGGCTTTCTTTTAAGTATCTTTTAACTAATTTTATTTTCTTACACAGAAAACCATCATAGTCCCTATGAAAGAAATGAAATTACATGAACTTGGTTACATACATAAAACACACATGTAGGCCAATTTGTATATGCAGAAAAACAAGATCTGTGCAGACTGACTAAATTTATTAGATCTTGGAGCTTAGGTTGGTTTTGTTTGGTAACCTAATTTTGTGCATAATTGAATATGCACATTTGGTGGGAACACATTTCGTGATCAGCAGTATTTACCGGTACTTACGTAGTAAAGATGAATACTGTAAATATTTACCGGTAAATAGGAACTTTTGGTTATTATAAAACCGATCAATACAGTAGTTTTCCAAGTTCTGTTTCTCAAGTTTTTGTTTTCGGCTTCTGCTAGTCGTACTTTAAAAACAATTTTTTTTTTCTTAGCAGACATACATTTTAAAATATTTGTGGATTGGAAAGTGAGTTACAATTACAGTAGAACCCTGTTATAATGTTTCTCAAGGGACAGAAAAAATGTTTACGTTATAAATGGAAAAACATTATACATGACAGGGTAATTTCCTATTACAAATCAGTTTTAGGGACCAAATGAAGGCAGCATTATAACCAGGAAAACGTTATAAGTGGGAACACTATAAGAGGGTTCTACTGTAACAACTAACAATTTTAATACATATTCGCTACCGTTTATTACCGTTGCAGTGTTTACAAACTTCATTTATATTTTGAGACATCATAGATATGCTACGTTCAGTTGGCAAAGTCCACGCGCGAGACAAACACTAAAGATGGCGGACTGTGAAACTAGGAGCGCTATGATGTTCCATTTTCATTCCAGTGGAATATTTTGGTACTAACTACAATCCATTCTTACGGCAACAGTTTTGTAGTAGGAGTGTTGTACTTCGGACTTGAGCGTAGTTAACATCTCTGGTCCAGAAACGTAAACAAAACACTGCGATGCGATGATTATGTAATGATTTGTAGAATTTTTGGGGGGGGGGGGGATATAGGCGTTAGTAGCTGTCCAGCATGGTGTATAAGTATTTATTTGGATACTGATTGTAATGCAACGTAATTGTCTAAACAAATATGACAACAATCATTGACGAACAAGTTTTTATTTTTTAGTTGACGTTTACCAACGGATTTAAGAATTGCATTTTCATGCGCTATATTAGCGACAATAGTATCTGAAACCTCAAATAGTTTGCCGTTTGTAAACAAAATCACTTGCCAATCAGTGATACCTGTGAGACTAAAATATGTTCTCAGGGATGTTTTTTTTTTAAGAATCGGTCATATCGATTCCAAAACCAGGGATTCGATTTGATTTTGATTCCAGTGGAATCGACGGAATCGATCGTTTCTGGAATCGGAATCGACTCAACACTAAAAGCAGTTAAATCTTCCTAGAAACAACAAGCTTGCAAACACATTCTGTCATGAGAAATGATTCAAGAGTTTGTGCATATTCACTAATGTAAGGATACATAATTTCTTACATATTTTAAGCATCTGTATTAATACCTGTCTATAAAAGTGTGACAAATGCTGGCAGGCAGCATGGACTTGAAGAAGGCTCGCATGCTCTACGAAGACTTGGTGCAAGCTCAAGCTAGTCTGGTGCTCCTGACGTGCCTTCATCTGCTCTATCTCGTCACTCCATACGACCTGGCTGACCAAGTCAAGCCCAATCCACATATCTTTTTTACTTCTGTGAGTATTGGTTCTAGGTGTGTTGAGTAAACTTAACTGATAAGAATTCTTGCAAAAACTCTACCTTTTAATACTCATAAATCTTGTATGTCTGATGCAGGCAGCACTAAGTTTTTTATTCCTGTGAATAATACAGTGCCTCATCGTACAAGTGTGTAGACAAGCTGGTGTAACAGCAAATTACAGCAGCATCAGATTAATTAGTTTTCTGTTTTATGGGCCTCCCTCGTTAAATGGTTTTGTACCAGACTTTGCTGATATGTTGCAACAGCGCAGCAGATGACTGCTTTTCACAGACACACTAGACCTCCAATTTTACTAATACTCATGGTTCCATTTATCACATTTCATTTGTAAAATTGCTACCTTCATTCATAGGAGTCTATTTTACCCCCAATCCTACCATCAAATTTTTACGTTGCATATTATAGTTGTTGTTACTGTATTACTGTTAGTATCGTCATCTCCTCTCTCTCTCTCTCCCTCTCTCTCCCCCTCTCTCTCCCTCTCTCTCTCCCTCTCTCTCTCCCTCCCTCCCTCCCTCCCTCCCCCATCCTCCTAAGTGCCACTAGTCGGACTTCAATTTTTGTAATGTTTTGGGTGAAAAGAAATATAATAATCAAAATATATACAGTATGTATGTCAATAACCACACGTCATCTTATCAGAAGCACTTCTCTGAATGCAGATATGACTTTCTCGTAATTGCTTAGTCTTACTTCTGTTGCATTTAACATAAAAATGAGGCAAGTGTTAGTTGAAGTATAAATTGATATCAATTGACAGACTTCTTCCGATTAAAGGCATGTTTCTGAATATCAGATTATTTGGTTATAAGGCATTTTATGTTTTGTCCGTCAACTGTTTATAATGTTTATATCAAATAATTACCGTCTTATAAGGGATTCCCTTTTAAGTACAAATTTTTGAGTTCCTTCAGAAACGTTTTAACAGGTTGTTTATGTGTTACGTTGCAGTATAATGAGCTGAACCTAAAGGAGCAGCAGTGCGCTAAGGTGCTAGGACTGAATGAAAGCTGCATGATGCGAATTGTTAATGGACGTCCACCCAAGGTAATGTCAAGCACTGGTTATATGTGTAATTTGTCCCATTTAAAGTTATCAGTAATCCAATTGCTAAAAATGTTTGTCTCTTGTAGTCTATTTTGTCACTTCATTTCTTTTTTAATGTTTTCTGTCTTTACCTAATACTGTATTGTGTTTCCAAACTATTTTTGGTAAGTGTGGTTAAATATGTTCAGTACATCAGTGTTTTTTATTTTGTGAATCTGCAGTTAAACCTAATTATAACAATACCTTCACTATAACAACAATTTATTTTATGTGCACCATCTCTATAACAAATGTAAATTTTCTGGATATAATGCAACTCTCGTATAAAGACAGTTTTTTTGCTATTCACAGTAGTTGTTATAACGAGGTTCCCTTGTTATAATATAAAATTAGCCCAAGTTTGCTATATCTGTTTTTTATAATGAGTACCGTATTTCACCGCATAATCTTCGCATATTTTTTTTGCCAAATTTAATGCAAAAAATTGCAGGTGTGACCATTGCTCAAGAAAAATTCCTGTGATAAAATTTTTTTTAACCAACATTTTTCATCATTAACTGTATTTATATTAAAGTCAGTCGGTAATTAAAATATTGACGTATGAACCCCGAAACAGTAAATTTATACAACTTTGTAGGTTATGTTGGTTTTGTTTGGCAACCTAATTTTGTGCATAATTAAATATGTACATTTGGTGGGAACACATTTTGTGGTCAGCAGTATTTATCGGTACTTACGTAGTAAAAATTGTGAGTAAAAATTTACCAGTAAATAGGTACTTTTTGTTATTAGAAAACAATTCAATACGGTAGCTTTCCAAGTTCTGTTTCACTTGAAGTTTTTATTTTCGTCTTCTGCGAGTCGTACTGTTAAAATGTAATTTTTCTTGCTTTGCTGACTGATATTTTAAAATATTTTAAATTAGAAAGTGATTTACAATAATGATGGAACGGTTTTGTTGCATTTTCGATACAGTTCATTGCAGTGTTTACAAACTTCACATTTACTTTGCGACGTCATAGATGTGCTATGTTCAGTTGGGAAAGTCGGTATGCGAGACAAACACACAATATGGCGGACAGTTAATACTACTAGCGCTATGATGTTCCTCTTTCATTCCAGCGGAATATTTAGGTACTGTACTAACTATAATAGAGTCTTGAGACAACCATTTTGTTCAAATTGTGTTGTACTTTGTACTTGAACGTCGTTAACATCTCTGGTGCAGAAACATAAACAGAACATTACAGTGTGACAGTTACGCGATGGCGACGATTGTGCAATGAAATATGGTAGATCAGTTTAATCACTCCTTCACACATCCACCATCAGCACTAAGAAATCTTTCTCACTTGATCAGGCCCACATTCTAGTCAAATTGCCTTCATATTGACTGGGGAAAGGGGTAGAGTTTTTATTTTCAGTTGTAGTTTGAACACTGGAAAATCCTCAGCTAGTCCTGATGCCAATTTCAATGAGAGAAGGAAGGTAAAGTATAAAGAGGACATTGGCTTTAAATTTCTTCACTTTCTGGCACCATCATAATGAGAGTATGGTAATGACAAATAGTAGGGCAAATGCCATACTACCTATTCAGTGAAACCACAGGGTGTCTAGAGGTGCGAAGATCATCAAAATAATATTAAATATGTATTAAATTAATCTTAATATCAACAATAATATCTTTGAAAATCCTCTGGATGGTTCAAAATTCTTGCATTCATTAGTTGTGACCAAAAGGCTAGAGATATTTGCCAAAATAACTGTGATGGTATAACCCAAGTGTAATATTATTGGATCCCACAATTTCATTTCTCAAATGACACCACTCTCAGGAGCTGTCAAAAAATATAATATCTACGTAAAAAAATTCAGGCAAAATGCTAGTAGTTCACAATGTTCGTCAGCATACAACAATATCATATTGTAGTTACCTTAGTTTCCACAGATGTGAAATAAATTAAAAGTTGTGTAAAAACAACTGTTTTAGTAAGAACAGAACATTACAGAAACTAAACAGAAATATTGTAAATACTAGGAACCCTTCTGTTACCACCATACAAATATGTAAGCAAATAAAACAAAGCAATACAGTAGAACCACGATTTAAAAAAATGCCACCGGACCCGAAAATTATTTACTCGAAATAGGGGTTTTATTAAATTCCGACTTCATATTTTTCACACACACAACACACACACCCTGCCCTTAAAAGGTAGATCCTTGCGCGTGTTCTGTTGGAATTTAACGTAATTTTAGAAAAGTCTGTTGGCTCTGAACAATAACAAATCACATTTACCGTTAACAGGTAAGCCACAGCCATGAAGGAAAAATCTTAAAACCCTTGACGCCGGCCGCAGGGCCACGTATGGGTTAAGCCCGTAACGGCGCAAGTGTGTCCTTTTCTACCCACCCAAAAGCATTCTCAGACTCTCCCATAATCATTTCGCAACTCCAGTGTGTATGCATGCCAAATCATTTAGTGCGAAGTGTATTGTGTATCAAACAGCAGTGTACAAGGTGTGCCGAAGGCCATCAAGGGTTACCATGCTCACAATGTTTACTTTCATGTTTTCAGCAGACATTTATAAATACATCATTCACTATCAGCAAAATATGTAACGTAATTTATTATGTAATTTAGTGTGTGCCATTTTCGTAAGGTATTAATATTAATATTTCACGCGCACGAGGTACCGGAAGTGAGTAAACCCCGTAGCGAGGCAAGGAGCCCCTAGCGGTTGCCTTCCTCGTGGCAGTTCGTCAAAGTCTTCTGGGAAGGTAAGGCGCTGTCCGTGTGCACATCAACTTTTGTTTCACTGATTGTTAGTTTTCAATAGTCTCGTTAGTATACCGGTTCACCTTTGCTTAGCACACGTTACCAGATATTCCCCATTGCATTGCG
>PNEQ01113942.1:0-38841 GCA_003012365.1 Medauroidea extradentata
ACTTCTGGATCTACACACACCTAATCAATCTTTTCATTTTAAGTATGCTACGGGACATTTAGGACAAGCTACCTTGTGATTCTACTCTGCTATTAGTTTATGCTTACTGAATTGTTAATTGAATGGAAGTACTACAATCCTGCAGTTTTAGTCTCAACTCCAGTTTTGTTTATAACTATTGCGCTTAGTTCAGTGCACATGCATGATTTCATTCAAATCATATACACAATTACAATTGTTTATTACAGAACCCAGACAAGAGAACCTTATCAATACGAAGATTTAATGGCAAAATAATAACATTAAATAATTACGCGGAAATTTTTGACGTTTATTCGATTCTTTTTATCATTATATTTCCGTATTTGTCTGTCCTTGATTTATTTGGCCCCACTCCTTTTACGGAAGTTAATGTATATATATCCTGCTGACTAAAGCATACTCTGCTTATGTATGTTTTCCTATTCTCTTTAGTTTTCATTGACAGGCCTCTGCATGGCAATGCAATATGTCCAAAAAGTTACATTAAGTCACGCACTCCCATTGCAAAACTCTTTTAATAATAATCTGTTCTCTTTGCTGTATTAAAAGAAAATGTTTCGAAAGCGTTTAGCACTAAAGGTTTTAATAGCTTGATTTACTCAGAAACTAATATGTTACTATTACAGTACTAAGTATTAACATTTATGAGATAGCAATAAACCCACACCTAATGATTGATTCTAGGCCTCCAACGTCCACCCAGGCGGCCACCTTAAGTAAATATCTGCCAACAACACGTATACTCATCTTCAGTGTATCTACTGAGGAACCGCAGGGATAAAAACGTGGGCACTAGATCGTAATATTTTGAGTTATATATTTCCGGCGATATCCAGCGATCCTGATTTAGAATTTCAGCAGTCTCCGGAACCGCTCAAGCGAATGTTGGAATAGTTACTCAATACCGGCCATGGCTGTATCTATCCTTGTACCCAATTTCTCTGAGCTACTGGTTCCGTTTATAATGATGCCATTGCCGACGATACGTCTAACCGGTAGTTACCTATAGTGAAGTAACTTAATAAGACCTCTTGGGCCGCTTGCGTGATAATTACGTAATTTGATAGAACTCACTACATGGTAACATGAATTATGTCTTGAAAGAGAGAAAAACTTCAATAATTTTTTTTTTTAATTTACGAAGTTCTTAAAAAATTAAGCAACATTCTGCGTGCATTGTAATTTGTTTAACTTGTCCTTAGTCACAAATGTACTTCCGTATTTTAACTAGTCGGAAATGACAACAATTTATATTTGACTAATTTTATATTTGTTAAATAAACATTTCTGTTCAAGTACTATTCAGGATTCGAACCCAGAATAAAACAATCAGAATTTCTTACGAATTATGACCTGAACCGTTCATACGGACGTTCGCCGTAGGGAGTGAATGGTGTCGAGTCGCAGAACCCGGCCATTCCTCGCCCAAATTAACCAGCAAACCAAAATAAAAATCCAGTATTAGCTGTTAACAACAAACCTGAAGAATACATACAATTATGTAAAGAAATTCCTGCCTTACTGATACATATTTTGTCTAAGTTAGCTAGTACCTACTTACGTCGACTGCGCAAAAATTTCCAGTTGCCAAAAACAAACATAAAGGTATGTTACATAAGTCCAGTATGTCACGCAGAAATTTGAAGGAGGTTGTACAATAGCTAAAATTTAATTAATAAATCTAAGAGTTGCTAATTAAAATTGATTGTTAGAATACTTACTAAAATAATGTAATTATAAAAACGATTTATTACTACGCACTTATTTTTGTAGTCCTTTAAATACGTGTTTTATTTTTGCAACAAAACATAATGCACATTCTAAAGTATTTTGTGTTGGCCACAGATAAAAAAAAGGTACATTCTAAATCTGAGTTAGTGAATACTCGCGCATCACGCCGATGGATGGAGCAGTTTCAACAAATTGAATCAGTGCGAAACCACTGTGAAATCGACGACTATTCACTGATTCCGATAAAGAGTGCCAACATTCCACAAGTTAATTAGTAAATTTCAACAGATTTTCCAGTAATTTTTCACTGATTCAGTAAGTGATAACTGTTCTTCGAAAACAACTGGAAAAAAAGACGAACATTCACTGATTCACTTGTGAGATGTTGACACTCTTTTAGGACATAAATGAATTTTCACTAATTAAACAGTGAGTATTTTCACCGATTCAAATTGTTGAAACTGCTCCATCCATCAGCGTGAACCAGTGAATATTCACTAATTCAGATTAGGAGTGTAGACTGTTGCTCCCACCGTTACGTAAATGTGAAATAAATTCTACCCATTAATCGTTACTATTCCACATACGCTTGTAGAAATTTGCTTGAAGTTCTACGGCCAGTTTTTCATTCAATGTTCGTGGCAGCGCGAGTATTGTGCGTGGCGATCATAGCAACGCGAGAGATATGAAGCGAAGGTGGATGTTATCTCGCCTTGTCTCACACACGCGAACACCTAGGTGGCTCCTAACGAGAGGACACGGCCGGAGGCTGAGAGGAGAGGGGACTGGAGCAGTTCATGCACCTCTTGGAAGAGGGGTCGACGAGGGAGGGCCAGGCGCGAAAGACTGGTTTGGTGGCTGGCAGGGTACCTCTGTTTTTCGAACCAAGTGCTGTTCTCCGGAGCCTCGTCCGACTGGAGAGCATACTTCTTCGCTTAGCTCAGTTTCGTTAAGGTGGTCACCGGGTGGACGTATTTTACGCTTTCAAGTCCAGTAAGTGCGGATAGGTACGGGCAACACAGTACGCGCAGCATGTCTCACCCTAGCCTCTAGAGAAAGTCAATGAACTGGCGTGCAATCTTCTAGCTTTTGCTGCCCCTATGAGACATTCAGAAGTCACCCTACCACGCTATGGCGTAATGTTTGAAATAAAGGCGTGTTGTGACCGCCTATATCGTGTTTACTATTCTGAACCAAGATTGTCATGCCTAGAAAGGACCGCAAAAACACCAGTTTTCGCAAGCAATTTTTGGTAGCGAGAATATAAGCTTTACAGATTAATGGCGGTCCTGGAATTGGTATACACGTGTGTCACATTCTTTGTATGCTGCAAGCCGTTTGGCGACTTGCTCAGGTTGCCACCTTAACTCGCTATGTTTCACTGAACTACTCTCTGACTGCGTTTCACTTATAAGATAATGTAACGAGACTGCGCTCGAGTGTACGAGGGTGAAGCCACTCCACCCCCTTCCCCTTTCGCTGCCACAACTTTCGGGCGTCGTGAGGGGCTGCCCCCTTCTTTTCTCTTCCCACTGACATCATGTGCTGTCTGGGAGACTAGTAGCAGCCGTCACCACTAAAATGTTATTAAAGAACACCCGCCTAGGCCATAATCGAAGGTTGCCCTAACATCTGGAGAGTTATTCGGGCTGCAATAAGCGGCATCGTGTTCCATCCCGAGCCGACCAGCGGATAATACTTGTGGCGTTTAGCTTGTGCGTGCTAGTGGTGGACACGGCCACAGGACACGGCAGCGAAGCCGACATTGGCTTACACGGCGGAGGCGTCAGCAAGCAGCGGCGCTGGATTTGCATAGTAAGTAACAGGTTAGACTTTTACTGAAAATAGTGATAGACTTCCGGAAAGAGACGTTTTAAGAGATCAGTGACTTGTGTAATCTAGGGACTGTTTTGTGTGAGAGAGACTGCCATTTATTTGCTATAGGCCCTATACTTTGTGTAGGGATCCTAGATGTTAGGAAGATTAACTGTAAATATAAATAATTACCTATAAATAGAATTAAATTGTATCTAGAGAAGTGTTTTTTATCACCGATTATTTTAATAAGGTTTATAGTAAATTAGGAAAGTTGATTTTATTATTTCATTTAATTTATCTATCAAGTCCACCATCCCGATCGAGCATAGTTCCGCCCAAGACACTACACTTACAACAAAACGTTTCGTGAAACTCGATATTGTCTAATCACATGCTACCTATACTAAGTTGTTTTTGTTACAGCATTTCCGTCCAAACACGTTTCGCTTAAATACGTTTTGCAACCTGTAAGCTGACGCATCGGTAACTCTCTGAACTCGCATTCAGGAGAACACAAGTTCGAGTCCATGTTTTCCTGAAATTGACCCAGGAGTATGCTGAGATAGTTCCTCACTACAGGCCATGGCAATTTCAGTCTTCTTTGTCAGAACCATTGGTTCCGTCTGTTACGAGGAGTCACTGTCGCCACAGCGGCTAAGGCTCTCGCCTCCATCAAGGCGATTCGGATTCGATTCCCGGCGAAGTCGATTCGTGCCAGACGATGCTATTGGTCGGGTGGGTTTTCTCGGGTTTTACCAATTTCAATGCTCCTTCATTTCAGCGCTGTTCACTACTCGCCTCATCTCACCTCTCACCAGCGTTGAAACCTTCGATGTTAATTGCTGACCAAAGTCTCTTTAATTTCAGCTGGATTTGGCCGTACGGGTTTTTGGCTGAATGTTTTGGCCAAACATCGCTCTATCTGGCTGTGTTCTAAATAAGACTATTGTGCCTAGCTTAATTTTCCAGACAATTTTATCGTATTGTGATTTTTCTGACTGCAATTCGCGTAAGTACGTTTTGTATTATTGTAACTTGTTTTTGCGGTATTCCTAGCTGCGCATAGTCAGTAACGGAGCTGGCTGCAGAAAGGATGTGTCAAAGTTCATAGATTGAGAGGAGAGAGGAAGAGAGAGTGAATGTGTTTTCAAATGACAACAATTACTTCTGCCTGTTTTTTTAGGTTAGTTTTAAAATTGTTTGTATGGTTGTTTCCTGTAAAATATAGCTTTCAAACGTTGTAAATAAATGATAATAATTTTCAATTCAGTAAATAATGTGTCATTGATAATATAAAACGTAAATACTTACTAAACAACAGTGAGCTGATATTATCAGAAGTGTTGTATCACTACAAACTGCTTGCCAGTTTGCAAAAACATCTATCTTGAACTTCGTTGATTTAGTTAAGGGTATTTTATGGAAGCAAAATATTAGGCATTATTCCAGTCTCCCATTTTACATTCTGGAATTTTTTTCATTAAACATGCTTGCCAACAGCTACAAACAACAAAGGCTTAAGGCGCTACTCTGAATTTTATCCGGCTACTTAATATATCATGTTTATTTAATTTTAGTCAATATCGTTGGCTTTAATATGAAGTTACCAAATGAAGGTGATGTATATAATATTCTCATATACTGTTTTAAAATCACAAGAAAGGTTCTGCATCATGATTATCTAGTCACAACGTAGCTGTTCCGTTATCTATTCTAACGTCAAAAGCTTGATACAAGAGTTTGAGATTTTTTAAAAATCACTTGTTGAAGTAAGGATATGAAAAACTCTACGCTATGAGGTATATTGTTATTTTAACATTAATCCGGTTTGGTTTGCATATTAATTTTGAAACTGATACCAGGTGATTTAAAAATGATTTAGTTTGCTGGCCGGCGATTAACTGTATCTAAAACATCTTTTTTAGCAGTTTTAAGCCTAATAGCAATATTAAATGGCTGTTCTCTATTACAGACTTCTACAAAAAACTGGAAGTACCGCCATGAAAAAACCAGTCCCTACTCCTTGCATGAAAAAGTGCGGCTTTTAAAGTGAGTTTGCTAGCAATGCCTCGAGGCGGCCACGACATGGATCGCGGTGTTGTCTAAGTTACGGGTAGTTTAAAGGACTATAACCTTTCCAGTTTGATTACAGCTTCCGGTTACGACTTTGCGTCGAAACTAAGAATACGTTAGTTGTTGATACACACAAGGATTACATACACGCAAGCATAAAATATAAAAATAACTTGATATTCGTTGCATGACCATGCACATCGGCGTTTAAGTAAATGTGATCTTTTCATTGTTTCATACAGTTTCGGGATCACGGTTGGTGCAGCGGCTAGTGGAGATCAGAATATTTTCACATGTTCACTTTCATACAACTTCCGGTTCAGCTTCTCAAAGTCAGTAAACCATTCGAATATCGCATATGTCGAAAACCCTGAAAAGGCAAAGTAATAATAAAATTTTAGTTCAGTCCTCCTTGAACCAAATATCCGTGCGCTTAAATCATTTTACCGTACTTCGTGTGATATTGAACTGACAGCTCAATTATCCGTCTCAACTAAAAGTTTGTTCTGAATAGAATTTCAAAATGTTACCATTCAGTTTGATTTATGATAAAATTTTGTTTACAAACTTTTTGTCTTACGGAGAGTGTCATTTACCTGACACTCGTTAAGTTCGAAGCATTTGTCAGTATGGAAAATTGTGATCTGTATTTAATGGTTTAAAAAACCGTTATGAACATTACCTATTACATGAGCCTTAAACTATACAATTAGAAATATTTTGTACAACAACCAAATACGTACAAATCAATTTCTTTCGGGTTTTCACGAACTTGTACACTTCACTACCATATCTTAAAATAAATAATTTAAAATTTAGAATTTGAAATTGAAGTCTTATTTTGTTTAAAAATTTAATTTCATTAAAATGTTTTCAACTAAAATTGTTTAATTGACAGCCTATCGAACGGGACTTCCTTCAATTCATTAAAAACAGTGCTCAGTAGTTTTGAAATTCGTCTATATTTCCCCTAAACCAAATAACGAAACAATGACTATTTGGTGTGTCAGAAAATAGCTTAGTCATTATACTAAAAACTTTGTGTTGTACGTAGTCTACATGAAAAGTCGCTATAGTTACATTGGTAGTCCTTGTAATTCAATGCAGACTAGTAATACATTTATCAACATAAAATATGAACTGTAAAATTTTTTGTAAAAATGTGGTGATCTCATATTTAATACTAAGTGGTGATAGTGACAGAGAGGATATGCAGTATAAAAACGAACAACCAGTATAGACGTAAAGAAATTGCAGACAGTAAAACAATTGTTTTTTTTTTTTTACCAACAGGATAAAACGTAGGAACCATCCCCTGAAACTATTCGATAGTTTTGCCTTCTCTGCGGCCATAAAGCAATACAAGTATTATAATTTCAGTGGTTTAATTTTTAAAACTGGCATATCAAATGCTCTGCGACGCAGTTCACGTGCCAGGTGTTATAACTTCAATAGATAACTGAGGTGATCGATAAACAATGTGTGAAGAGACATAGAATCACATAAGGTATAGGCGGTTCGGAATAAAGTGAGCACTCAAAGAAGCCTTGTTAAATTACTCTTTACAGCAAATTCGTATCTTTCCGCACGTAACGTCTCAACGGCGGGAAATGTCTAACCTATCTGGACACGTCACTTAATGCTTGCGCGTTTAAGATAAATTGTGCAGTCGATAGGAACCTATATAGTTTGACAAAAAATTTTTATTAATTATGTAAAACATAGTTATATCACATTTATTTAATTTTATTTCAGTATTGCTTATTTAAATAGTAAAATACACGGAACTACTTACTGCAATGTGCTGCCAACCATATAGGCATTAAGGTAACTATTGTTAACGTTGAATCATATGCGGTAACGGCTAGTGACTTTTTTCGAAGGTTAAATCATTAGTGCTCACTTTATTCCGAACGATCTATAACCTGCTTCTCCTCTACTGGGACTGCCGCACATTCCAGCTGCCAGGCCAAGATTCGGTAGCATTTGGAAGTGCGTGGGTTAGATTCCGGTCGTCTGCCGAGATTCCCTGCCATCTCCTCCACACACCACGTAGTTTTCCATTCCGTTCTAAGGAAATGCTGGCATAGTTCTTTAATATAACCTACCCAATTTCTCACTCGTTGGGTTAAGAACCTGGTTCGCCTTGGCGTACAAAAACGAATGAAATAAAAAAAACATCAGCGAACAAACCCGAAATCCAAGATGGCGAACCCGGAAACAGAATGTTGTTAATCCCCGGCGAGCAGCTCTCGGAGGTGACCTGGTCGTGTTGGAGGTGGCAGCAGGAATGCTCAGTGGCTGTAATGGCAGCGAGCCAATAGAATTATTGGTGATAAACGTCCCTCTTAAAAGACCCCACCCACCTGTCTGTGCGTCTCGGACATATAATCAACTGACCGCTAAAGGCGACACTGGCAACCGCATAAAATGCTGTATTGCTCTTGACTCAGGACAGAGAGCTGGCATGTCGTTTCTTCATCGTACATTGGGTAGTTGTTAATTTCAAGTTGAGAGCCTAACATGTTATTGTAAGTAAACATGTTCCTAAGTTCTGTGCAATCGTCTCCCATTATTTCTAGTAAAGTTTACAAATAAAATATTCCGAAATTTTGGGATTGTCGGAGAGCTGGCAAAACAGAAGGCACCCGCGGTTTGGGAAATCTATTCTTACAACTTCTGATACGCGTGCACTTTTATAAGATACAATTTCGAGATAGGTAGAGTAGTTTTGCTAAGGAACGACCGTTTTAAACATATTGCAACGCAGTTCAAATAATACTAAGTTAGCGACTTAAGGTGGCCATTTGGATGTACGCAATTTACGCGTTCGAGAACTAGAAGTGCGGAAGCAGTAGAGACAACACAGCACACGCATCAGCCCTCCACCCCTAGCTTTGAGGCTCTAGTCACTGAACTGGCGTACAGTCTTCTCCCCGACAACTCGCCTCTATAGGAGGCATTTTGTGATGAACTTATCATTTTATGACGTATCTTACTATTAAAGATAAAGATGTGTGGGTCCATTACTATGTCTTTAAAAAAATTCTACAAGATTTTCATGCCTGGATAGGACCATAAAAATACCCGTTTTTGTAATTTTTGCGGAGGTAAAAATAAACTTTATAGGTACATGGACGACCTGAAATAGGTATACATGAGTGTATAGTCTGTTCACTTTACAATGAAGACTCCCCAACACACACAATAACCAACAACTGCATTTCATTGGGTCCGAAAATGTTAAGTTTTGAGAGCGTTGAAATGTTTGCACTGGGTTTTAGTTTCATGGCATTTTTCATATTAAAAATAGTGAATATGGATGCACAATTGCTAAAAGAAAATATATAAGCCACATGTAACATTGCACCATGCACAAGTAATGTTTGATCTTGGAGGTGACTTGTCTAACACATGAGACAATAAACTGATTTAATTTGCGATCTGCAAGCTGATTCTTTTTGCGCGGTTTTCTACCATCATTTAAGATGAGTTTTGGCGTTAATTTCTAAAACATACTTCCACACATATCCTCATCTGACCTCCCCAGGGCTGTGTTTCAAGTGATCCATACTTTGATTTAGAGGATGAGGTCACAGACAAATTGACGTGTGTGTCTTTTTGTTCAATGCAAGCTTAACTAATGATGTACAGCCTGTCCGTAAAGTCATGGTGCATGACTGATCCGCCGCTGCGCAGTTCTTGCTGTTACGTCATCGCCTGTGTGCACACGCGCGTGCACATCATATTACACAAACTTGGAGAATTTTCCTTTTATTTGGTACAGATTTCACAATTCTATCTTCTTTTGTTGCTTTCCTGTGACCGGTTAAAAGTGCACCATAACTTTACGGACACTCTGTATTTGAAGCATACTGGACAGTTAGCTATGCTGAAGGAGAAAGGCAGTAAATTAACTAAAATTGTAACTGCTAGGTCGGTATAAGACGTCTAGGTAAATAAATGATAAAATAGTATTTGTGCTCAAAACGATAGACTCAGTTCACAGGCTACACGTGGAGTGTGTCGACACACAACACGGCTAGCTACTCTGGATAAATGTCCGGAAGAGGAGAAGTGTATGGTGGAGGGGATTACAGTGGAGGTCTCCCTCCCTTTTTGCATACCAGTTCTATAAAACTTCAACTCGTGTTACACCGGACCTTAGCGAGAACAAAGGGAGCAGAAAGACAATAAGGCGAGATAAAAAATAGGTCCAGGTTTTCAAGCGGCGCGCCAGAGACGTAAGACCCGACCTTATCTGCAAGCCGTAGCTTGGGCCTCGTGTTCTGGCAAGCAGCGTGTTATTGATAACTGCTCGCTAACTCTGCTGGAGGTTAACTGGTCGTCAAGCGAGAGACGACAAGTCGCTGTTGCTGGCCAGCCGACCATAAATATGTTCCGTTTAGGACAGCATCTTGCTTACAAAATCCTTCGGAGTGACAGTGACGTCAGTAATTGCTATTTGTGATTTTCGTGTTTGACTTGTTAATTGCAGATATTTCACGTGTAGTAAGGAAGGAATTCGATAAAAGGGTTCGGGCAATATGACGCTATGGTATGTCTTAATCCTTAACCTTCACTGGATAGTAATGGTACATTAATCTTTCAGAAAAACGGGACTCGAAGAAAACTACGTAAGAAAACACTAATTTCTACGAGCAAATTATTCATATAAGACTAGAAAAATAGACCTAAAATATTGTGTGATGTGTAGAAATAACCTAATATTTATTTTATAAACGTCATCCAAATCCGTGGTATGTCAAAGATTCAAACATTCTCGCAGTCTAACAAAGTTTTTGTTAAAGTTTAATTTTAAATTTATTTCGCATAAACAGAAGAAAACTAGCAGTCACAGTTTTCAGACCAGTTTTTAATTTTACTTTTATAGAAAACTTGTTACCAGAAGAATGAACAACTGGTCATAGAGATCTTACACTACATAAACAATGTGACCAATCTTACACCTATTATTATATGAAAATTATTAAATGTGTATTTTAATTTACCTACTCAACACACCTCCCATAAATTAAAATAGACAACTTTTCACACTTCCTGAACAATGTTTCTAAATGTTAGGAAACATGATATTATTTTCACAAGCAAATCAGCAAAAGGCAATCTTGTCTACTAGTTTACAAAATGCACTGGTATTCACAGTTTTAGTGAATATATCGGCCAGCTGATTTTCTATGGGACAATATTTCAAACTAATATTTTCCTGATTCACCTTTTCACACAAAAATTTGAATTTTATACCTATGTGCTTAGACCTTTTGGACATACTGTCATTTAAAATCTTTTGGATTTTAAGTTACTTTGATTGTCAATATTCAGGTTCACAGATAGCACTTTTCATGTCAGTTCCTTATACAAAGACTTCAAAAACAGTACTTCCTTGACACATTCACTAGCGGCGATGAACTCGCTCTCGGCTGCACTGAGAGAAATGATGGTCTGTCTTCTTGTCGACCACGCAATTTGGCTTCCCATATGCACACGATGACATACCCTGAAATGCTTCGTCGCGAACTCGTCACCAGCGCAGTCTGCATCATGGTATGCTTCGATCGAAGAAGAGCAGAAGTCTGTTGTATATCTGTGTCCCAGATTTCTCGTTCCTTGAAGATATCTAAATATTCGCTTTAATTTTCGTACAGTATGCACACTTGGGTTTTCCAATTTTCTTGATGCCATGTTAATGGCCGGTTTCGACCTATTGCACAAGTATAGTAGGCTGCTAACTGCTTCCCTATATGGAACTTTTATGTCTTCTTTTCATTGCAGTTTTGAAAATTGCCAGTAGTCGATGCTGGGGGAGTTTTTACAGGTCTAACGTTATCCATATTGTAAGTTTTCAGCAGCTGGTTAACGTTCGTCTCAGGTTTCCGTGCTAATAATAGAACCAGCACTGCACTTGTTAACATAACTGATGATGTCAGACTTGCTATGGATAGGAAATTCACTACGCTTCTTGTGCTATTAGATTTTAGCAAAGCCTTTGGCACTGTCGACCACGTGTTCTGCTAACCAAATTCGATAAGAATTTTAGTTTTTCAACGAGTGCTGTTGCTTGGTTAAAGTCATATTTGTCCGACAGACATCAAAGTGTTATTTCCGGGAACTCAAAATCTGACTGGCAGAGATTAAAAGCTGGTGTCCCACAAGGTTCTGTGCTCGGTCCTGTTCTTTTCACTTTGTTCATAAATGACCTTCCTAAATCGCTTAAATTTTCACAGTGTCATTTATATGCCGATGATTTGCAACTACAGTATTCCTTTCCTCCGACAGACACCGTTAAAAGCGTTAATGAGTTTAACATGGACTTTGATGCCGTTGTTAATTGGTCTGCTGAAAATTGGCTTCTAATTAATCCCCATAATTCACAAGCCATCATGTTTGGCAACATGAATTATTTCTAAAATCGGTAATTTCCGAATCTCCGAAAATCGTTGTAGGCGGTACAGAACTGTCAATAATATCGAACGTCAAAAATCTAGGCATTACTTTGAATAGTACACTTAATTGGTCGCACCATATTGCTAACGTAAGTAAGAAGGCGCTATCGACCCTCCATGCATTAAAGCGTCTAAAAAACCAACTCCCTGAATGTGTAAAAAAAAAAAAAAAAAGATCTTGGCAGGTATTAATTTTCCATGTTTTGATAACTGTGACGTAATTTACAGCTACCTTACAGAACAACAGGCAAATAGATTACAGAAAATTCCAAATTTATGTATCCGTTTTATATTTAATCCCGTGACCAAATTTATGTATCCGTTTTATATTTAATCCCGTGACCGTACCTTCTGATTTTGTGGAATTTCTCTTTCTTGAACAAACTGAAAGACACCATTCTTCTTGAGTGATAACTTTTCTTCTTCAATTGCTTTCAACCATTTGTCCCGGTATTCACCAGAAATGGCTTCTGTGTACGACAACATTACTTATATTTGCGAATATTGAGGTTTTCTTATAATTCTTTCCTTTCTTCTTTGGTCGTCATAGTTTTCACCTACAGTAGTAATCTCATCTCTTGCGTCAGACTATTCCGATGTTTTTGCTGTGGCTGAACCTTGGTCCGAGCGAAAATCAAGAAATATGTTTTCATCTGGATTATTTTTATCATCATGAGGCGTAGCTACGTCTTCCATTCTTGCTTCTCTGTTATAAACTAACCTTAGAGATGTATTTTTAATATTCTCATCCATTTTATGGGGTAAGATTTTTACAGCAGAGGCTTCAGTTGATTCGATAAATGTGACATCTCTTGACAGCTCAATATTTTTATTTTCCCGATTTCACAGTCTGTAGCAATTTGTCGCGTAGCCAACCATGATAAGTTTTTGGAATCTCTCGTCTAATTTTCTTAGATTATTTATCTTTTTTTGCATAAGCCAGAGATCCGAACAATATATTATGTTAAACAAATGTGGTGTTTTTTGGTACCATAGTTCTGCAGGAGTTGTATCGACGGTCATAGACGGACTTCTGTTCAGTAGATATGTTGCAGTGCGGAACGCCTCTCCCCACAATTCTTTTCCTAGACCTGAGTCGAAAAGGAGTGCTCTAGTTTTCTCCATCAGCGTCCTGTTCAGTCTTACTGCTTTACCATTCAGCTGAGGAGTTGCTGCAGGGGCGTAGTCCATCTTTATACATTTTCCTCGACACCACTCAGTGAGCTCCTTGGCTACATATTCACCTCCCATGTCACAACGAATTTTGTGAACACGTAGGTTCCATTTTGATTCAGCGTCAACGACATGTCTTCGGGCAGCATCACAAACATCTGATTTGTTCTTGATCAGAGATATTACAGAGAAATGTGTGTAGTCATCCAAAAATGTCACAAAGTACTTGAAACTATCCCATGTTGAGTCAAGAGGGCCGCACACGTGAGTGTGTATTATTTCAAGTGGTCTAGTAGCTCTTTCGCTTGTTTTCCCAAGTTGTGTTCTGGTTTGTTTTGATGTTGTGCAAATTTCACACTGGATCCCACTCGTACCAAAATTAAGTTTTTATGGTCCAGATGACATATCAGTCAGTTTCTTCATACTTTCCACAGTCAGATGTCCCATTCTTCTATGCCAAAAATTTTAATAATTCGTTTGTATACTCTCAGACAAAAACGATGTTGGGCAGTTGTTGAAGTTGATGTTATACTGTCCTGCATTACCCTTCATGCCTATTATTTTATTTTCTCCTTTTTGAATTTCTACACTGTCATCAGTGAACTTGACAACAACACCATTTTCAGTTATTTTTGCACTAACATTAGATTTTTTGACAGGCCAGGAACATACAGAACATCTTTCAGTATACAATCTTCATACTCTATGTCCCCTTTTAGTTCAGCACACATGTTTTCATTTTCCTTAGAGGTCATAATTTCCGACTCGACAGCTGTGATGTTGGTCAACAGATCACTGTTGTTGACCATATGAGAGGTACAGCCTGAATCTAATATCCAAATTCCGTCTGAATTTTTACACTCTGTTTCAGTCAAAAAAGCAACCTTACTCTTGCAACTTGTGATTGGCTTATTGTTCCTATTCCTAAAGTAGATGATCTGTTCAACACGGTTATCTTTTTTTGCAGATTTTGCACCCTGACTGTTTTTGCGTGCAGTTTATGGCAATATGTCCTTTTTTGTTACACTTCTAACAAACAATATTTTTGTTTACAGTTTTAAATGCAATGTTATCATGTGAACTATTAGTATAAAATCTCTATTCTTCTGACAATAATCTGGCAGTTAGGTAAGTCAGTGTCCTGTCACTTTTAAGAGTTGATTCCTAGGCAATTAAAAAATATTCATATTTGTCTGGCAAAGACGAGAAAAAAATTTCCAATAATAATTTCGTCGTCTACAGTGTACCTAAAACATTTTAATTTCACTGAAAGGTTTTGTAGTTTTGCAAGGCCAGATGCAACCTTATCAATTTTGTAGTTAAAAGAACACTGCAGCAACGAACTTTTGTTATGACTGCTATCTCTCTCATAAATTGAACATAGTTTGTCAAACACTTCTTGCAGGGTTGCAGGACATAATAAATTGGATATTACCTTTGTTGATCGTTGTTATGATATATCTCTGGGCTTTGGCATCTTTCTTCCCCCAATTCTTATCTTGGTCACCATCCTTTACCTCGGTACTGACGACATCGTACACACCTGCCGCTTTCAATAGAACAACTAATAGAAACTTACAAATACAGAAATTAGAATTTCCTTGCAGTTTTTCCACTTGACCAAAATCTTCCTATGCTGTAGCCATTTTATCCTTCTGTTCATGCGGACGCGAATTTTTACCTGATCCTACAGTTTTACCTTAGTAGCGTACCAGAAGTTACTGGGTCCATAATCTGTTGATGTTTAATTTTAATTGTATTTCGCATAAACAGAAGAAAACTAGCAAACACAGCTTTAAGACCAGTTCATAATTTTGCTTTTATAGAAAGCTTGTTACCAGAAGAATAAACAACTGGTCATCGAGATTTTACTCTACTTAAACAATGTGACCAATCTTACGCCTATTATTATACAAAAATTATTAAATGTGTATTTTAATTTACCTACTCAACAGTTTTAGCGACCAGCAACAAGATGGTTGCTACTTGAATCCACATCAATTTAATTTGTTCTGAGTAAACATTGTTGCTCCCCGGCGATTCTACTATACGGTTTGGTTGGCATGGTCTTCAAACTGATTGAATAATGTTATCTGAGGGAAGCAAAGTTTTCCGACACATGACTCTATGTGTAACCACCAGAGATGCCAACATACTATGGTTTCCTCTTTGCTGTTGTATGAAGTGCTTTGCAGAGGTTTGTTTGACAGTTTTAGAAATGTTTAAACCACGGTCGTAGAAGAACAGGTCTGGACACTCGCCTATCTAACAATGTATTTTGCTTGACCCCCTTGTTGTTTGGCTGTAGTTCGTCAAGTTACCGAGAATGTCGTACTTTTTGGTGCTGTTTTCCGGGCGGTCGAACTCAAACTCCGCCCACTTTTTTCCATTGTTAAATTTATAAAGTAAATAAAGATTGCTGGAGCTTTTTCTTAATTTTGTGAGCGAAGAAAGTATTTCATAAAATGATAAAAAAATACGTTTTAATAAATAGTTTATCTTAGCGGAAAGGAAGTGGGCGGAGTTTAGTCCGACCGCCATAACATCAGCGCCAATAAAACACAATATTCTCGGTAACTTGGTGAACTACAGCCAAACAACAAGGGGGTCAAGTTTCCAGGCGAGTGTCCAGACCTGTTCTTCTACGGCCGTGGTTTAAACATAAAGAGCAATTATGAAAAATTTCGCGACCAAAACAAGTTCCAAGCTCTCAGTTTTGTTCAAATGATTATATTTGTTACGTAATAAATGCTTAAAGGAATGTTTCGTAAGAAGGTTTTTAGCTGCTAAATTTCCTATGGAGAAACTTTAGAGTAATCTTTAGGCATATAATACTTTTAAACCATATTAATCTGTTACGCTTTTTGGTATATTGAGCGGCGAGGTGGATGGGGCAAGGGGTGAGAGACCAAAGGTCGATCTCTGGGCCCTCGAGGGCTATAACAAACACGACCACTGCAAGCAGGCAGAACGTTTAAAGAGTTAGTATTCTTCAAAACAAATTAAAAATACGTTCTTTGACATAAATACTTAGTGTTAGAATAAACGGTGCGTAATAAAAAGTACGGTATACGTGCAGAAATGTCATGTCACTTCACTGCAGTAACTGCAATACAATAAAATGTGTAATAATATTACTAATAATAAATACCTGACTAGGTACACGCATCGATTTCGTTCGGGAGAGAGTCGTACATCAGTTGTATGTGTTATTCCTAAAATCAGCACAGATCTTTTGAAATGACTCCAAATAAGACTGTTCTGGGTCAAATTACTACGGCTTAAACAATCTTTATTTGAAACCTGTACAGGGAGGATGTCTCAAGAAGGAAAACGCATATCTACACAATGCCATTGTCCTACCACTGTGCCATCAGGGTTCCGTCGAAATAGTATATGTGATGTCTTGGGTGACACACGTGAGACCAGTTGCCAGGACAGCAGCAGCTTTTTCGACATAAACAAGTAAATATGCACGGTATGAGGACCAATAATTAGGTTCATTACACAGTATTTAGTCATGTAGGTAGAGTATTGTGACAGCCCAGTAATAGATGCATTAACATGCTCACCAAGGTATCAGTATTCATCAGACGACACCAAAACTTGAACGAAACGAAATACGGTGACCGACTGCATAAACTCAGCCTACTGTGACACGTTTATGTTTAAAAACGCATTGCAACATTATAAAAAGTCCGTTACCTTAAAATGTCTTAACTAAACACTTTCATTTTGCATTCATATCAAAATTATACATTTGCCTTTTGTATCCCTTTTAAGTTTTTGTATGAAAACTATAATGTAAGTCTAGTGTTCAACATCTCTGTTTATTTTAATTTATTCAATAGTTGCCTACGTGCAATGTTAAAACACCTCAGTTTCACACATAATTTTGTGGTCAAACAATTTCATATACAAAATATGAAAAAAAAAAAAAATAAATAAATAAATAAATAAATAAAACTGTTCAATATAATTCATCAGTTAGTAAAACAAACATCTGTACAAAACATATTGTGTATAATATATAGTGCTGGATTTGTAAATAATTACGTTTCAAATTTTTCCGTATTTTAACCTTTTCGAGAATTCATTAATTAATGAAATTACTTTAAATATATTTTTTTCATCGGTGGAGACTCCTTATTTAAAAAGCGATTTAATAGTAAATTTATAATTTTAGACGTAAGTGCTATTTTCATGTGATTAAGTAATTTATTCACAATTTTTTTCCTTGGCGATTCTACTATGTTTATACTAAGAGTTCTATCAATGACGTCAACGTTCCAAATCAATAATATAGCATAACAGCAACCACCTGTACATTTCAAATTATTAGTATACCACCACAATTTCAAAGCCGAGGAAAGGGTGTGGTATAAACTAGAAAACAGGTGTCAACTTTGTGTGTAAATGAGTAACTTATTCTTTTACGTATAAATCTTGCGCCGTAATAAAACTTTGAAAATTTGGTGCAAGGAGTGCTTCAGTAGAAACGCACTATCCGGAAAGTACTTGGTGACACAAATGATGAAAATTAACTGTCCGAAATTGCCCTTTTGTTCTATCTTCTGGTAAAATTATAGGATTTCCAGACCACTTATCTGCCTATGCGTATATGCCTGCGTTTATGTGTGTGTCTACACCCCCGTTCCCACCTCTGTTTACTAAAAATTTTATAACACGGAAATCTAGTCTCCGTAAACTCGGTACACGTATACAGTTTTCAGCAAGGACAGTTAAGGTCGCAGTCTACCGCAATTTTCATTATCATTTTTTTTTTATTTTTACCATATATTTTTATTTCTTATTTTAAACACAAAATGTGACTAAATTTGGCTCTTGTGAAATTTTTTTTATCTCTCCTAGTTTTCGCATAATGGCTTGTTAAAGTCATATTTTTGCATGTTTTCGTTTTAAAGACTACACTTAAACCAACTAATATACCAAACTCAAAAAAATCACAGCGGATAAAGACATTACAGGCTTCAATGACATGCTCATGAAATTTAATAATAAAAATTATTTGAATTTTAAAAAATTGCTGAAACTGAAAATAAAAATTTAAAAAGTTCAATATTAAAAAAAATACAAATTATGTTTAGTCTTTAATTTTATGAGCATGTAATTGTAGCCTGCAATGTCTTTATCCACTGTGATTTTTTTGAGTTTGGTATATCAGTTGGTTTTAGTGTAGTCGTTAAAACGGAAACATGCAAAATATGACTTTAACAAGCCATTACGCGAAAGCTATGAGAGATAAAAAAAAATTTATTAGAGCCAAATTTAGTTACATTTTATGTCTAAAACAAGAAAAAAATATCTGGTACAAATACAAAATAAAATAATGATGATGAAAATTGCGGTAGACCACGCCCTTAAGTTTGCAATTTTAGACTGTAGGTACTTAGTGCTTATTTTAAAAAAATGTACGTAAAGAAATTTTTTACCGCAATGTCATATCTTTTAAACTATGAGACAGATTCATACAGAATTCAAGTATTTTGATAGTTGACATTTAAATGATGTGTAGGATAGTTATATATCTGGCAATTTGTTAAATAGCCTTATCTGGATCAATGAATTTTACAAAATGTCAGGAACTGATTAATTCGGCATGTACAGAATATTAGAATATTCCATGTTGATTCACGTGACTCGAAAGAAAAAGACATTTATTTTCAAAGTGGCAGAAATGTAATAGTTTCAGGCTTATTTTCAAAATTTATCAAACCGGTTGAACGATTTTAACAAAAGTTGGTACGGATAAATACTCCCACACACATCAAATGCACTTATAATAAGTTAGCCTTATTCGATCGCATTTTTTATTAAGGCAGCCGTGAGAATAAAATAAACATATTGTCATATCTCGAAAAAAAAAAAAATAAATAAATAGCCACATGTTTTTCGTCTACATTGTCATACAAGAAGTACCGTACCGATAGAAGTCAATATAAGTAAATTAATTGGTAAAATGAGTCAGGCGGTAACAGTGTCAATTAAATTTTCTCTTATTGCTAATTTATCACTGTGTTTCATTTTTTCCATTACGACTGCCACACGTAAATTGAAAATTCCTGAAAAGAGTGTCTGAAGTAACTTTAAATTACTACACCAAATGAGTAAACCTGATAAATGTATATTAGTTGGTAAATAATGTGTATTTACGAGTGCTCGAACAACTTCACTGCTCGGGTGTATGATAATGAAGGAAAGAGTAGAGTCATCTATCAGGACCTATTTAAGAACCCTCCTGGAGAAATTTCGGGAAACCCTGGAAAAACAAAATCATGGTGCTGGGAGCCGGGAATTGAACTTAGTTCTTTCCGAACGCAATACACGTGTATCAGAACTTTTAATGTTATCAGTATCAACTACCAGAATAAAATATGGCCATTGAAATACTGTTTCGCTACAATTTTTGTATAAACTGATTTCTATGAATTTTGTAGACAAGCAGTACAACCGCAGACTAGGTCACATTATCAAATGCTTATTTTGAAAATTGTGGCTAGTTAATAATTTTTTTTGGCCACGGTTGGCGCAGTGGCTAGAGCACTCACCTTCCACTTAAGCGACCTGGTTTTGATTTCCAGCGGGTTTGGTCCCCGGACTTTCTCTTGAATCGTGCCGATTGGGATTTCTCGGGGATCTGCCGTTTCCCCCGCCCTTCTCATTCCGATATCACTCCATTACAGGGTCTCATCTCATATTATCCTTGGAGGCCAACAAAGCAGATGCCTAAGGGCGTCCAGTCGTAAGTCTCCATGCGGGGATGTGGATGCGGTACTCTGACCCTTGGGTACCGTCCTCAAGCTATATTAAATATTTGGTTAATAGCCCATGTTTGCTGTATCGTTAAACGAATTGCAACACAAATATAACCTACAGTTATAAGATTGACGTATACATATACAAAACCACTTTTGGTTTTATTTCGTGCAATAGTGTCACAAAGAATGCTTACGTAGCAAATCCCTGAAACAACGAAAATATTCCCAAGAAATTCGCAACATCAGTGTTGCTACATACGTGATTTAATAGGTTGAAGTAAGCAATTATTAAAATGAAAGTCAGGGAAACAATATTAGGTTCAGATTCCCTGCCTTGGTAAACTTGGTACCTAATAAAGTTGATTCACTGATGCCTGCTTGTATAGTGCAATTTGTTGAGTGGCAACTTACAGTACGAGAGTTTCTGGGAGTCATTAGAAATAAATTTATTTATCTAGCCTTTAACGTGACCCCGGACAGCCCCTTGGTAATGAAACACTGAAAATGGAGGAAGTAATCGCAAATGAATCGGCCATGGCCTGAATTAAGAAACCATCCCTGCATTTGTCTAGAGTTATATCGGGAAACCATGAATAAACAAACTCAGAATGTTTGAAGCGGCAATCGAATCCGAATTTTTTCTGATGCGAGGCCACCATTGCTTCACCTGGCTCAGGCAAGTATAAATGAGCGATGCCTAAGAGTCACTCGCTGATGTTTGGTGAAAGAATGTTCCACCAACTTGTTCCAATTCCTTATGTGCACATCTGCAGCTCTTCATTGTCAGTGATTGGATGTTTTTAACTCTCAGCGTCTTGGGGTTCCACCCGTTACAGCACGCGCCATGTAAGTTGGCGGGTAACGAGCTGGAATGTGTTGCATATAATATTACTACCGTTTTAAATGTGAATGGCTAATTCACATAAGTCAATTTCATCCCGGTATTTGTAAGCTACTAGGTGTTTTTACAGCGGCCTGCTGCTAGAATTCCTTGAATGTGCCCTTCATTCAGTAGCTGCCACTCGCCATCTAAGCTGGCGCGCAGTGTAATCGCATACGTGTGGTGACGCAGTAACCTTGTTATGACTGGCACAGTCAAATAAGCGACGCCTCTTCACAAAGACACGCTGACATAAACCATGTGCAGAGCTACAGACGTTAGTCAATGAATCAAGTGGGCGCAAAATTATTTTCACAAGATATCCGTGGCGCTCGTGATGTCGCTATGTTTCTTGTTTAACATAACGACCTCTATGTTGATGAGTTGCTGTTTCGAGCTTCATAAATAATGATTGCATCAATAAAATATAAGTTCATTTAGTTATGTCGGTTACTTCTTAATTGAAGAGCTGGATTGTAAACAAGCCAAAATCAAAATAGTAAATTTCACAGGAGAAGAACAAATTTATTTACAGAAATCGCAATTTTTACCTCGTAGTGATCAATACTTCAGTGTCACATTTCTACTACGTATACGTATTTTAAATACACAAAAGTGCACATTTAAAAGCATAAGAGTATGTTTTATGCATTATTAGGGACTCCAAAATGATTAACTGTGACTTAGGATAGTTTGGAATATAGCTCTCCAATTGTTTAATAATGACTATTGACGCCCGAAAACTTTGTAGCCAATGTCAAAACTCTCTCGGCATTTATTTAGGTTATGTATCGCACCCTTTTAAAAGTAAGAAGGTCCTTTCTGACTCTGTGCCTTCCACAACGATTAGAAAAACGGGTTTTAAAGGGTAACTTGTGCAGGTAACAAAATACCTTTACATTTGTAGACGTCTTAGAAGTAGCTAGTTTCATTCACATCTCTGTAAAGATGAGGCTGAGGTTTTGTTGAAATGAAATCGGTAACTATTTAGGGAGCATAAAATTTTTTTATATTATGAAAAGATTTTTTGTCAGTAACATGTTAATATTTTTTTTAAATCTCACACTGTTAATATTTACATTTAAACAGAACGTTCTGAGAATGTTAGTACGTCTACAATACTTTTTTGTGACTGTTGATAGTAATAACCTGGTCGAAAATGAATTCATCTGTCTTTGAGACTATATTCCAAAAGGGAGTAATTAACTTTAATGTGTGTCAAAAGTAATTACTGATTATTTCTCCCAACATGATATTTAAAATATATGTTTTACGATGAAGGGTAGCGTCCAGACACATGTCAGTGTCAGATATCAGCACAAGTGTTCTTGACGGTGACGTGAAAGACTCGAAAGCTTTAATTAACACTTGAGAGTCAAGGCTATGTCTAACAGCCACAGCGGCGGATCTCACGAGTTCGTGAATTGTTCACTGATTTTCTTTAAGTTTTATATTTATTATTTGATTTGCCGTCTGTAGATGGAATATTCTTTGTTTTAAATTTCCCAGTACTAAAATCTATCTGGGGGGGGGGGGGGCGGCATTGTCTGTTTTTTGTGGCGGCAATTTTTTTTTATGATTCAAGAACAGTATAAAAAGACGTAACGTAAACATTCTAAAATATTTGTCTTTTAACACAACGGTGGAATGTGCAGCCTACTACACAGATAATAGGAAAAAATTCATTGAGTATTATTTGCCAACGTGTAAAGAAACATTGTATTGTTGCAGCTGAAAAAAGGACCCTGCAACAATAATTAAGATAGGCCAGTTCTGTACCCGCCGTACGGTAACTTGATACTTTCTAGAAGCCCTGCTTCTATAGGTGATTCGGAATAAAGTGAGCCCTCAAAAAAGCCCTGATTAATTTCTATTTTCTGCCAGTTTGTATCTTTCCGCTACATGTAAACATCAACATTGCCACGTGCTTTTATTTACATAGTCTTGTGCAATGTTTACATTTACGTTACAGTGCTCCGATAAATTTTATCTACAATATGTACTCATTAAAGGCACGGGTGTTAAATATGTGCTATACTCAGTAATAATCTTAGTTATAAATACCTGCGAGTAAGTGTCTTATATCACTGGTTTCTCTGCGTCTACTCTAACGGCGCTATTACCTTTACGATTCTCGTAAATGCATGCACAGTATATTCGAATTTTTAAATCAAAACCGCCACTAAAAACACACACGACACACGCAACTCAAGAATTCAAGCATACTGTAATGAACGACGACGACGCACTTAAAGAGAAACAATAAATAACGTATTTTCTTAATGTGTGAAACAGGGGGAAAAATGCTGTTTCTATTTCCAGGGCTGGCGATCATAAAACATAACAACTTACATTATTAATGACTTCACATAATTTAGCAATGATATTCATGAACAGTCACTTCTAATACTTTTAGAATTTAGATGTGTTTATCAAAACCGATATTCGTTACATAACGGACAAACAAACTGAATGACGCAATTCCCTTCCAAGCGGCAAAAACCTAACTCTGGTGCCATCTGTCGGTGAAATTTTAAACTACCTCTGTGGCGCGAAGAGTTAGTGGCGTCTGCCAACGACAATCGACTCGGTTGCGTCGCTTTGTGCTGCCGCTAATTAAGTGAAATTGTACAGTCAGTAGGTATGTCAGTAAGAACTTAAATAAATATTTTAAAGTATATTAAATACAGAGAGGTCGTTTGCAATTGATGTTGTTTCACTACTGCTGTATTCAAATAAGAAAATACACGGAACTACATGCAGTTATTCGCTACCAACCATACAAACAATAATGTAACTGTTGTTAATGTTGGCTTATATGCAGTAACGGCTAGTGATTTTTTTCAAAGGTTAAATCTTTAGTGCTCACTTTATTCCGAATGGCCTATAGCGTGAATTTTTTTTTCACACCAACTATGTATTCTTCCGCTAAATGTCAACAATAACATTGCCAGGCTGACGTCAGCACTGCGAGCCTACATACATTGTTCATCCGCCGCCACTAACTTCATCACTTCTAAAATATTGTAATATACTACATGTAAATATACATTTTATTTCATTTACTGAAAACGAACACATTAAACTATTTTCAATATTTTAGCCACTGTTCACAATATACAGAAGAACTATTTATATATCAATGTCAACCTAACCGTCCTTCAACTATCGTATAACAGACGTGTTTAACTCACTTTTAAAATAATTATTACGAACAATCTTCTCACTCGCGGACGCATAACAATAAAAAATAAATTTATTTATATATCTCACCGTATTGCTTTTTCATTTGCTCACATAGTTGTCAGGCAATAACGGAAGTATCCCTGGTAATTGTTATCAACAGTTCGTTTCTAAAAGTAACAACTTACCGTAGCTGATATATTGCATATAGAGGGTGAGTGAGAGATTTTGATCTACGTTCAACATCGAGGTCTTTAGCACCGGTGGCATGGGGTGAGTATGAAGCAGTGCTGGAATGAGGGAGCGGGGGAAGCGGGAGATCCCCGATAAAACCCGCCTACTGCGTCCGGAACGATTCCCACGTGCGAAAATCCGGAGACCGACCCCGCCGAGAATCGAACCCGAATCGTGTGAGGTAAATGGTCTGACCATTCGGCCACCGCGGCCTTCTGCGTATAGAAGGTTCCAACGCCGACTTGTAACGTAAGTGCTAATGGTACAGACCACAGTGTTTATTGCTCGTACCAGTGCGTAGTTATAATATTTTGAGATTTAACAATTGGAAGAAGATTTTTTTTCCTAGCTCTGTCGAAACTGTAAATCTTGATGTAGTATTTGCACGATGTTCAGAGAACTAAGTACACGATTTGGAATTTTTATTCACTTTTCACTAACGTATTTATTTTTTATTAGCAGTCCACCCGCGGCTTTGCCCGGTGTATAACTCATAGAAGGTAATGTTTACGTTAATTGGAGGACCTATTTGTGCACCAGATTAGTAGTTCCACCATCACGTGTTATGATAACCAAGCTTCTTGTTGAGATTAATTTTAAGTAGGCTTCGTATAGCTGTCATAACCAGAAATGAGGAAATGTAATCGAAGAGTATGTTGGTATGCAAACTGATTTACCTCGAGCACATCCAGTAATGGCTCTGATGGCAATTATAATAAATGTTTTTCCAAAGCCTTCGCTTGAAAGGTAGTACCATCGGAAAGTTTAGGCAGGTTAAGGTTTTGCAGTAACGTTACTGGTGCCCCAACTATAAGGTCAACCTTGTGATATGGGCTATTATGATGATGTAGAAGAATCTCAGAGGAAGGTGTGGCAAGGCATGGATGTGTTCTAAGGGAAGAGGTCCTGGACAATGACTAAACACAGCGCTGAATGTCTAGTGAGTGAACTATTGAACTAGCAGATTCAGGAAGGGGACCACACATACGTTAGAAACAAACAATCTAGAACTGTCATTCAAGGCCATGCTCTACTGTTCCTGCTATTGTTGCGATAATTATTTTTTAAGCTTTAACGAGAGCAGATACCACAAATCACTTTGGCGTTTTGTTTAAATTTTTTGCCGTTATAACTAATTTTTTCGAGACCAGAAATAGGTACTAACAAGTAAAGTCAATTAACACAAATTTCGTTAATTCTATAATTAGCTAAAACCTTAACATATTTTTGTATATTTTAAATTTTTTATTTCATTTACGGTTACCTGCACTTTTTACATTTTAACAGTATGGTTTTTTTTATGGTGATTTTGTTGAAACTAACTGAACGGGGAATTGCTGACAAATTGCCTACAATTTTCGATAGATTTGGGACTATTATAAATTTAAAATTTTTAAACACGAAACATACAAAAGGATACCACTCGCGAAATATCTGAACAACTATTTTTATGAATTTCTCAAAACTTTTTTCTCATACCAGCCAAATACAAAATGATTTGGCTTTTGTCTGTTTTGTTCATATTATTTTCATTATCAGTATAACAGCCCCTTTGAACTTTTTTTACCCGCGAGATATATGAAGCATGACTTTTCAGTATTTTACCAAACTCGGTACAAATTCATAATAATTAAGGCAAAATTACTAGTGTATTATTTATGACGTTTTCAAGTTTACACATTGGCAGTCATTTGAAAATGCCTTGATCACGTGAGATGTCTAAATGAACCACTAAGCATAATTGCATAGAAGGACAAATTTTGTAGTAAACACAAAATAATTTTTTTGGTGACCACAATATTTTAGTGATGACAGCAACAGGTTTTTGTGGTGAGCGCAAGAATTATATGACAGGGTAAATGCCAACAAAATATTTCAGCATTTTTCTCCCGCGCGATATCTGAGGAACCATTTTGCGAATTTGATCAAACCCTGTACACCGAGCGAGAAGGAGCAATGGTAACACGTTGGACTCGCATTCGGGAGGTTTCCAGTTAGATCCCCGGCTCCGGCCAACCTCATTTCGGTTTTCCATGGTTGACCGAAATCGTTCCAGGCAAGTACTGGGATGGTTCCTAACACCACGGCCGACTCCTTTCCCAGCTACTGTCATTGAACCAAGTTGTATGTAACTGTCTATAATTACCTCGCTCTCGACGAGACGTAAAGCTCACTCGCTTACCTACCTTCCTGTACACAAACAACAATACTTAATTTACTTGTGTAATTTGTTCATGTTGTGTCCATATTTTCAAAATTGTGATTATTTGAAGACTATTTGATCACACGAGATATCTGAGAAACCATGTTGCAGAATTTTATCAAACATGGTAGGCATAAATTATGTACTTACGTCATTTAAATTTTACGTAATTTTTTCCCTGCTGTACTTATTATATTCAAAATGACTGCCACTTGAACAGTTCATGATTACATATGATACCTAACTGAACCATTTTTTAGAATTTTGTTAGATTTAGTACACACGTAATACTTAGTGCAGTTACTTGTACGTAAACCTATTTTGTTTATGATGTTTTCATTATCACACAATGGCTGCCATTCTTAATCACACAAGTTATCTAGGCTACAATTTTTTTTTTAATTTTCTCAATCTTTGCACGTATATGGAATGTAGCAAGGTTACATAACTTAAATGTGTTCCGTTCATGCTGCGTTTGTATTTTTAAAATAGTGTATATCGCGTGATATATTCGAAACACCATTTTTTTCTTTCATTTACAGTGTATTTCGATCTCCAAAACTGTTTCTGAAAAAATTTTAATCAAACAAGATATCTGAGGAAGCACATGTCAGAATGTCATCAAATCCAGTCAAATAAATAGTACTTAGTAAAGTCACTTGACCTGTACTGTACATATTTTGTTCAATCCGAACTTATATTTTCGAAATGGTGGCCACATAAACATTTCTTGACCACTTGAGATATTGGATAGAACCATGTTTCCGAATTTTCTAAAATTCTGTACACATGTAGTAAAGTCGCCCGACTTTTTTTTTGTGTGTGAAGTGATTCTTTTAAATATATCTGTCATTTAAAATTCCTGGGTTTGTTTTACATCTCATTTGACAAATTCATACCAAATTTTATATTCTGTGCTTAATCTTGTAATTTTTATTTTAGCAGGGTTTGTTTTTGTAGTTCCCATATTAAAAGATAGCAAGACATTAACGTAAATTTTTCTGGTTTATTTCGAGTGTTTAATATGCTGAATCTTCTTCTTTCTGACTTTGATTTAAGTAGTCACTGTAGAGTCACTGTATTATAAGATAATGTGACATGAATAAGTAATATCATATTTCCATTTGTACACCACGTATTGTGATATTCTGGGCTAAGTTACTCTCACACTGAGGAAATTAGATTTATTTGTTATGCTGGTAATTGCTTGCTTATTTTTATAAAACTATGGCAGCCAACAAAAATTAATATTTACAGTTTCTAAATGAGTTGCGCATACGATTGTAGTTCTGTCGTAGAATGCAATACCGTAACTACATCACAGACGGGGTTATGTAACCACATAGTTTGGAATATCCTTGAATGCCTAGGGACTCAAAAGTAACTTCTCTAGGTGCGAGCGCTGTGCACATTGCAGCGATAACTAACAACTGTGTCCAACTGCCGCCTGAAGACAGGTCCGCGGAGACCTCGGCTGTCGTCACCAGCATGGACAGACATTTGCTGCGGCTTGGTGGGCGGACAGGGTGACGTATCGCCAACCGTCTGAGCGAGGGTCCCGCGTGGGTGTCGCCGTCGCAGATAAACACCTAGGTGGGTAAAAAAAAAGTAGAGCAATTTGTGGTATTTTAATGTCCGTTGGAAGATATATAGATACAAAATGTCGCGCTGTTTTAGAACATTATCTCCCCGCATCTACACAACTTCGGTGTCCGCCGATATTATTCAGCAAACGAAAACCGACTACCAGAGAGACTAAATTAATAATAGCCTTCACAATTCTCGTGTAAGACTGACGTATGATGTAATTTGTTTTCTTCGTTTAAAGATCATCAAAAAATTTACAGAGATAATATCTGTAAATTTACTACGGAAAAAACGTTTAAAAATTATATGCCTTATACGCCTGCTTTGTGGAGGGGATCACTGAAGATTATTTCACAATACTTAAGCACAAAAAAGACGACGGTAACCAGTTGAAGTATCGGAACAGAAAAATGTTGCGTCGGTGGCGTACAATTGCTGTCTATTACAGCTGAGAAAAAGTTTCATTCATCTGCAAAGACACCTAAAGTCCTTGAAAACATTTGAAATCTTCCCGTTACAGACAAATACCTGAATATCTTTTCATATGTTTTGAACTAATGTGTTCTCTTGTAAAAGCACACATTATTTTGTATAGAGGAGGTTCTTGAAATTAAACGCATATGATAACTGACGGTGTTAAACTTCTGCGTTTTTTAAGATGGGCATCTTGAGTAAACGTCCCGGTTACGGAGAGGTCATAGTTAGCTCTCATGACACAGTGTTATTTCTATTGTGTTCTTTTGACAATGCATAGTCCTCTATCGCCACTTGGTCGTTGTGATAATACTGGCGTAAATATGGCGTTCTCTCCTGCTGATTTCGTGAGTACCTCATGTATCTAAAAATAAGAGTAGATGTTCTGCTGGCACTTTTACACGTCGAGATGAATAGTTCCCAGGTAGAACTAGTTGGTCTCACGACAACCCGTTAGACAGTCTTGCCTCTCTGTTATGCACGAGGGATGTTCCAAAAGTAAGTTTAGTTTTTTTTTTTTCACACGAAAATTTTATTGTCAAATAAAATACACCATGGTATCATTAACTATACACCTTGCACTATTTTTCTACATAGTCATCACCGACACTGAGATCTTTATCATAGCGAAGGGAGAGACTGTATCACCCGGCCTACAGCATCAAACTTGCCCCGTTAGACTGTCATATGTTCCCTGCATTGAAAGCCGACCTCCCGAGATGTCACTTCCACAACAATGCTGAGGTGGAGCTGGCTGTGCGACAGTCCCCTGCATCGCAGGGCACCGAGTTATGCCAGAGTGGTTTCTTAAAACTAACTGCACGCTATGACAAGTGTCTCAATGTCTTTGCTGACTAGGTCGAATAATAGTGAAGGGTGTATAGTTCATAATATAGTTCATATATTCATAACATTGGCAATAAAGTTTACATATGAAAAAACTAAACTTACTTTCGGAACACCCCTAGCATACTTACTTTATGCTACAGAAACGTGAGAATTTGCTTATGTATGATATTCGGCCGGAAATACTCGAGTCATTATTGCCAAGGGGCATGGCGCAGCAAGTAAACACTCAATGAGCTCACATTCGTAAAAATGCAGGTTCAGTTTCATGTCTGGCCATACTGATTTCAACTTCTTTTAGCTTTCCTATTTTATTTATGTTCCACACTATAAATCACTGTTCCGATTAGACGGTATGAGGCCTTCTAATGTCAGCTGTTTTGCGTCCTAACTAAGAAGAGTGTGATTATAGATAAAGGAGTTAATGTAGTTTGCTTCTGTAACGTTATACTGTTCAATATTAATTATTTCATGTTTATGTTAATGGCACTAAGGATTAACGAGTTGCAATGTATATTATTTTAATGCCTAATACTAATTTGCCAGTATTTAATTTAATATTTAGTGATTTGACGTAACATAATTTGTTTGCTTTGATTGCAGTAACGTAATATTTTAATTGTTTTAAAGTGTGTAATTTTCAAGAGTTTTAGTATTTATTAAGAGTATGTTTTTATTTTTGAAGCCAGCCAGTTTTATTTTCTCTATGTTGTTTGGTTACAGTAGCGAAGTGCTATACACGGTATTTTAAATGTGTGTTGGCGAGGCGCTATTCGCCGATGGTTTTACATTTTTAAACAACAATGTAGGTTTTTTTTTTTTTTTTTTTTTAAGAGACGCCAAGGAGGGCGAGTCCATTATAGTGTGGTTTATGGATTCTAGCTAGGTGAGCGGACGAGAGTTTCGTCCCGCTCTAGGGCCATTATTTTGGAAATTCGAGTGAGTTCCAGCACGTCTGAGGGCACCTAAATGGTGAAGACGGTCCCGCAAGAAGGGAAGAGGCCCCAGAGTCAGTCTCCCGCGTCTAGGCAGTTAATTAGCCTACGACTTTTAGTGCAGATTTCTAACGTGTGCAGAAACTTTATCATGCACGGGTCCGAGAACCCTTAGAGAAGACCGAGGATTCCAAGCTAGCTACGGGAGTGTGCTAGAGGCACACCTAATCCACCACATCCACCAGATTCCAGTGTTCCAGCTACTGAAGACATCTACCACAGCAAAGTCCGGCGAGATTTTAGCCTTATATTAAGAGTCATCTCTGCTAGCCGAACCTTAAGACTCGAGACTAACAGAACAAACTATTTTGCCCGCACACACCCTGAACACTTAAGAGTTAATTGCTCAGTAAAACATTTTATTTATGGTGAACTATATATTTTGGTGAAATTTAATCAAGCCTACATTTTTATGAACTGAATTTAATTTGAACATTTGAAACAAACAGTTCATTTTTAAAGTTCATATATTTATTTTCACTGGCTGGCTAAACCACCTAAAATTTTGATAGGAATTTACTGGCAACATTCTAAATTGATAATTAATTTGCTTTGAGAGAAAGCCTTAATAAATTGCATTTCAGTTTTCACCCCTACTTCGCCTGGCTTTTATTTTGGTAATTTTTGTTTGCTATTTTCCTGCCAAGGGTTTGTTTTATTTTAGCTGCGGCCGTGGAAGTAAAGCAGTTTCTTGTTGGTAAGTGTCAAGGTATTAGTAAGTACCAAGGTATCACTACACCACACTATCGCCCACGCAGCTAAACAGTAGACTGCTAGGTTACACCACAATATTATATATTTACACCACCACACTTCAGTATTATATCACATATTTTTGATATATTTAAACACAAACGTAAAAAAATAACAAAAAATCAACACCGACATCAAAAAATCTATTCTGAAAAAATGCACTAAATAGTAAAAAATAATTACGTTATTTTTAGACTACTTAGAATAAAATCAGTTATTAGGACAGTAATACAAATTTATTGTTATTTTTGTAGTTGGTGCCAGCCAGGTTTTTAGAAATTTTACGAAATTTCCTGAAATTTACAAAATATATTTAAAGTTACGTTAATTCTATAATGTAGCAATACCTAATTAAACCAGTTTACAGATGAAAACAACTGCCTAAATCGACACCTTAGTTACAAATAAGCATAAATAAACCTATTTACAAAATAAACCAAACATAAATTTAAAGCGACACCTCAAAAATATATTGATACATGAACACAGATGTTGCGTAAAACAAATCTAAATATCTTAAAGCGATTCTAAGCATGAAGAAACCACGATCGAGTACATATTATAGAACAATTATAGCATACAAGCGCGTGGAAAGTTTAGGTATCGGACAAAACTGTCAACGAGGTCTGCCCTCACGCGTCTGTCCACATTCGGGTCGCTCACTCAAGTTGCTCCCCTCTCAGCCCCGCCCTTATACGCCCTCCGCTGCACCCCGTGCTGTTCAACGCCGCGCGGCTGCTGTCTTTGTGTCAATTAAGAAGTGCTTAGTTGCTGTAAGAGTTACATTTCATTTAATTAGATGTGTACCTATGCTACTTCGTTACACGCTTGTTAACCTTGCCTGGCACTAACTCCAAAAATAACAATAATTGTGTATTAATTTCTTAATTAATTGATTGTATTCTAAGAAGTATAAAAAAACCTAATTATTTTTTACTTCTTTGTTCATTTTTTCAGAATAGATTTGTTGAAGTCGGTGTTACTTTTTGTTGAACATATATTTCTTGATTTTTACGGAGTTCCGGTGACTACCTTCCACATCCGTATTGTTTGTCGTTAAGGAGTTCCGTTGTGTCTTCGCAGTTAAAAGTCAGTCCAGAACGTCTTTGACCATAGTTAGGTACCTACCTAGCCTTGGATTGACATAAATCTACTAATATTTCAATCACTATACATTTCCTTTTCGATTTTGAGGAGTTCTCTGGTGTAGCTTTGAAATCCAAGGTCCAATGCCAATGAAATTAAAATGGGACACCCTTGAAAATATCCCCTTGCCAACAAAAAAAAAAAAAAGCATTTTCCGTATCAGTTTATAAATGGCGGAGTTCTGAGGTAACAAACATAAAACATACAACCTAATTGAGAACCTCCTCCATTTCTAAGTCGGTTAAAAATAAACGTTTACAGTATGTATTTGTAATAGGTGCCGTGGACAGAATATGAACATGACACCCACAAGATTTTGGAAACGTTTAGTCGTCAATCGCATATTTCAAGAAATATTACACTTATTTTCAAAAAACTGACACAGTTATCTGCCATACAACCAGCAATTTTACTGCCATGGAGAATATGAAGGGAAAACTTGAACGTGTTTATATCCATAAAGAGTTGATTTCGCGAAGTTTTACCAACAAAATCCATGATAGTTGCAACAAAAGGTTTCATCGGCAAACCTTCAAATATAGTAATATAACATTAAATATTATTAAGTTTATGATCTTATCACAAAACATAAACTTTTTGTTTTACTAAGTACCGGGGGCAATTGAAGTATGATTCCCATATGACATTTCAACTAAGAATTTTGAAATCTGAGGTTAATTATGTTTCAGTCTTCTGACCCACTTTACATTAAGAGCCTACACATAAAAACAACAAGTCTACGATATGCCACGAAACTAATACGTTACTTGTTAGGCAGGCTGTGAACTACTACAAGAAGCTGACATATTTAGAAGATAATAGTGTACGGAGAGAGAATGATGATTAGTAAGACTTGCCATGATGGTCTTACCAATATTAACAGCATTTAACTGTATTGCAAATGATTTGTTGTTTAAGTCGTATTAACACGATATGCTACAAATATTAGTTTAATAAATTAATATGTTAGGATTACATTTGTATTCCAGACATATTGTGTGTAATTTTCTTGTTTGTAAGTATTTCACTTATTACAATTGGTAGATTATGGAAGAAAGTGTAATGGCTTAACTTACGTAACAATGATCTTTTTGTGTATCTCTCTCAATTATTTATGTTAAAGTAAAAAATTTTAACAGTGGTTTTCATACTCAGTAATGTCCAGATTATTTATCCTCTGATTTTTTTTTCATTAAAATAAGCTATTTGTTGCATAATTTGCGCCGAAACTAGCTAAATAAACTCCACTCAGAGGTTTCTATAACCTCTGAGCCTCACATTCTTTGGGGAACTTTTCTTACCAAACTCTCTACATCTGTTTTTAGGACGCTAAGACATCTACATACTTCCGTCAATTTTGGAATTTGGGTGTCCCAATAAAAATGTGCGGAACACTCG
Organism: Medauroidea extradentata; assembly: GCA_003012365.1. Classification (NCBI taxonomy): domain Eukaryota; kingdom Metazoa; phylum Arthropoda; class Insecta; order Phasmatodea; family Phasmatidae; genus Medauroidea; species Medauroidea extradentata. The sequence goes on from PNEQ01113942.1 coordinate 33,780, forward strand.
GACCTATGCATAGGGGGTGCGGCGCGTGTTTACCGGTTTTTCGTGGTAATTTTAAACCTTGTGATTATTTTATCAGTTGGAGTGTTAGCGGACCTTAGACGTTAGTAAATAGAAACGTCAGAAGATCAGAAGACAGCGGAAGTAATTTCATGCTTTCGAGGACTGTCTGAAATGAGACTACTCTAGACCTACATTATACAGAATTACCACAAATGATTCACCGGGTTAAAAACTCTGTAATTTATAAACTGCGTTCTTAAATGTTCACGCCAAGCACTAAATCAAAGGAAATCTCTCAATATATATTTTAATGCTAGTCTAAACTTTCTTTTAGCACATCAGGTGTTTACAAATGAACACAAGAAGTTTATTTTTAATTTTCAAAACTTTTATGGGATATTTCCAGAACATGATAATACATAACCTATAGCTCAACAGCGCAATCTTCGGTGGTACGTACCATTAGTTCCAGGGCGGAGGGTGGCCAGATATTTCATCTTCGACAACACCTGCTAACAACTTTCTCTCTCTCTCTCTCTCTCTCTCTCATCATGCTCGCGTCCTTGATCAGGGGTGAAGAATCTCTGATCCACTAGGCAACTACTATGACATTGCGTACTTTTCTTTATACAAATTTCATTCTAAATTATATCATAATTTCTAAAATACTAATACTAATAATAATAATAATAATAATAATAATAATAATAATAATAACGCAGAACACATATTATTTGCCAACATTTAAAATTACATCTACAATCGATTTGTATAGTCACATAGTCGTAGATATAAAACTTTCGCTTGAGTAAGGGCCATCCCTAATAGGAAAGGCTAACGTCTACTGTAATCGGATGCTCCATCTTAACAACAGCACCATTGTTCCTGGCAAGCCCGAGGTGTGGATGAGATGGGGAAGAAACAGATGAAGAACGAAAATGGAAAGGCACGGGGCGTATCCCAAGAGCGACCTTAAGTCTCAGTGCAGGTCCCCAGCTCACTATTATAAATTAGGTTCAAAAATGATCAACACCAATACTTGAGCTTGAGATGGTTCCTGTATTTCCTATCTGTTAAATTTGTGTGTATGTGCTTGGATGAACTTGCCCTGATCAAACCCCTAACTTAACAAATCAATGCATTTAGATTTAATATTGAAGATATATATTACAGTCACGAACTACTCCACGAATAAATTGGCATGTTAGGTACATCATTTCCAGCTACAATGGCCTGGTCAAGATTGTCATCGCCACTCAAGATTCCCAGCGTGACAGTGCACTTCGTTCCGAATGAGTATCTGGAGTCAGACCGTAGGTTACAAACCTGACCCGGACGAAAGTCTTCGAGGAGGAATATCGATCCCGGACCTTACGTCTAAACTATCGAGGATCAAGGGCGTAAATATAAGGCATTTTTCAAAGTATTGTATTCTTTACTCTGTTTACACGGAATCACAAGAAACTATTTACTGTATGTTCATTTGCTTCACCAAATATGGTCTCCTCATGTTTCTATCAGCTGATGAATGTTTATCTATGTGTGCGTTTGTATTCATATCTGGGAACGCAGACATATATTATTAACTTAGTATTCCTAAATATGTTTTAGAAGCCAAACATCGATCTTTTAAAACAAACCACATTAGGTGTACGTTTTTAAGATATGTTGCCTTCTTAGTGTAAAACATTCTCTAACATATTGTGTAGTGTAAAACATTCTCTAACATATTGTGTTTAAGTGAGAGGGTATTTTTTTATCATTATTGTCTTCACGTTAAACCTTTAACCTTTTATCTAAGATCAAAATTGTTTTTTATCTCGGGAACACTACAGCTACTAGCAGATATTGAACATTGGTACTAACTGTTATAGTTTAAGTATACTACTTAAAAAAACAGTACTAAATGCCAAACAACATTGACATATTTTTTAACAAAAGTAATGCTTAACTATTCTAAGTCTTCATGCAGGACAAGGCGACGCGGTTCAATCGCTACAATACTATCACGCCTCTCTCTCACTGTAAAAGTTTTCTTGAATTTCTGACTAATAATATCGATGATTTTTATGGATTCTTGCATTGAAACTTTTTGAAAATTTCTCCTCACAATAGGTAACGAAATTTGCAATACAATATCCCCTCATCTGATACTATCGATTGCTGATAAGATGTTCAATTTGGAATCGTGGCTGCTAGTAACATCACATTGCTTAAAGGTCCCCACCCGACGATGTACACGCCATCGTGTTAAAGTTATTTTAAATATATCTCATTTCATCAAGGCACGAGATCAACATTCCAGTACATCCGCTGTCAAACTGACACACGAAGTGCTACACATTTATAAACATTCAGCAACAAGATGACAACATGATATATACTATCAAAAAACATGTTTTATTCTTTCAGCAACTAATCTTTAAGGACCTTACATCATAGGTACGAGCTTTTAACAGTACGCCCCCAAGCACGAACATGTAATTATCGAATATGGATTATCAATCACTAACTTCACAAGCATTAGACTGAAGTTAGTTTACATACTTGATAGCCTTGATCGCGGTAAGAAAGCAGGGAGACTTTTACGTCATTCATATTTTTGTATGATATTGAATAAATGAAAATCTAATTTTTAGATATAAATTAATTAAATATATAGAATAACGATTAGAACAAATGAATAGCTATAGTTCTGCGTAATATATTAAGGTAAAGTACAAACACAGTACAAACTTACTTTGTGGGTTTGTAAAAGGAAAGCACTCTGAGAGAACATCACATTACCACTTTCTTACAATCAAGCAAGGTGGTGCAACTGTAGCAGTTGAACTCGCATTCGGGAGGACCCGGGTTCGATCCCCGGTCATCCTGATTTCAATTTTCCATGGTTTTCCGCAATCGCTCCAGATGAAAGCTGTAATGGTTCCTTAACAAACGCGATGGGCGACTCCTTTCCCAACTCCTGCCATTGTACCAAGTTGTCTCTCATTTTCTTTAAGGGCACGGTGAGCAGCAATTTTCATCACCATGTCTTTATTTTTATATTTGTACCATATATATTTTCTTATTTGAGACAAAAAATGTGACAAAATTTTGCTCTTATGGAAATTTTTATCTCTCGTAGTTTTCGCGTAATGGCTTGTTAAAGTCAAAATCTGCAGGTTTCCCTAGGGACTACACTAAAACCAACTGATAAACCAAATTTTAAAAAAATTCACAGCGGATAAAGATGCCACAGGATACAAATTCACGAATATAAATACAAATAATAAAAACATTTTGTATTTAAATAAAAATGCTGAAATTTAAAACAAAATTATCTGAATATAGGTATAAACGAAAAAGAAAAACATAGAGCATGTAATCTTCCCTTGGCGTACCATAATTATTGGGGAACACAAAATGTTTGTTTTTTCTTACGGTAGAGTTAAATTATGTGCTACCTTGTAACACAGATATCAATTATTACATCAAAAGTCTGAAAGTTAATCGCTGCAATCTAACATAATTATTTTCCATATTTTAAGATATAGTTCCCACAACAATACTATATAGCGTGCATACCAAAGTACAAGTGTGTCAGTTGTAAAGTAGGTTATGCTTGATATTGTATATCTCGTCCCTGGCTCCCATACTGGAACCGACGTAAATAAATTTCTGGCATTTCAAGATTAATCACGCGTGAGTCGCAGCTCTAAATGAACCTTAGTTTTTGGGAAGACTATCATTTTCTGGGAGAAGAGATTATTTATTAACGACACCACAGTAGAGGTATTGCGTTGGAAATACAGAGTTCAAGTTTAATAAAGAGAAATAATTAAGTTATGTGCGCAAAATTAAATTTCAGACCAGAGTCGTTAGTTTCCTACAACCGCGGTTGGTGCAGTGGTAAGAGCACTAGCCTCCCCCGAAAGCGATCCTGTTTAGATTCCCGATGGGGTTGGGCCCGTGATTTTTCGCATGTGGGTTATGTAGTAGACATTGTCGTTGGCCGGTAGGTTTTCTCAGGGCACTCCCGTTTCCCTCACTCATTGCATTTCATTGTTTTTCATTACACTGTCTCACGTTGTCATCTTTCAAGGCAGGAAGATGTACGGGTGTCCTGTCAAAAGTCTGCATTCAGAGTTGCGATACACTGTCCTTCGGGTGCCCTCTCCGTACAATATGTTAACATTTATTTACTAGTTTTTTTTTTTAAACGTAGTGTTTGAAGGAGATGTGAGCACGAGGAAGGCGGGCGCTTCGGAGGTATGACATTCCTAAGGCGTGACTGGCGCAGTCTGTGCGAGTGACGCACGCGCAGAAAGGAGCATTCTCGGCGCAACCTCCCAATTACAGGTGCACCGTGCGAGCCGCGGGTCAGCCTCATTACCACACACCCACCTCCTCATGCACCACTCTTCTTGCCCGTCTGTTCCCTCATCTTCAGCCTGCGTTCCCCACTGTGGTCCCCTGCAACAGAGCAGCGTCCGCTCCCTCCCACTTCCACGAGGTACACAACTCGACGCGGCAATTTTCTCCTCGGGCTAAAGGGCAACACAGGCACTTCCGATTGAATAGAGGTGTCTGTGTAATGACCAGGTGAGCGGCCACTCATTGGCTCGAGAGTGTCTCGTCTTGGTTTCGTACTTGACGTATCAGCCACATCCACACTCGTGCGAAGAGGATGTCGTATAGTCAGAGACCGAGAAATGTCACCAATTCGTTTTTTTTTTTTGTAGGTTAGGTTACTTTTTTAACTGAAACACTAATATTAAACTTATTCTGACCAGTTTCGAGTCAAAGAATATCATGTTTGGATCTAGTGATAAAAACCAACGGCATGTATACAGAAAATCTAAAAATAACATGACAATCTGATGGGTCTATGTCAGTTCTACGACTCGTCTCTTCCCCGAACGTTTTTTTCCTCTCCCCACTACGCTGGGGGTTGTACGAGGGGGTGTTGCGGGCGGTGACACATGATGGAAGCTGTGACCAATAGGGAGGTTGTTTCTTTTTTCTTTTCTTTAACGATGCGCGCGCACACTCATACACTGTCGCGGAGAGGTGGGAACGA
>PNEQ01113943.1:0-38844 GCA_003012365.1 Medauroidea extradentata
CATTATATTTACTGGTTTTCAAGTTTTGTATGAAGTAAAATTATCCACATTTTGACTTTGAAGTGACATTACGGGAAAACTGGCTGAGCTAATTTTTTTTCGTTAGAGGTAAATGTACTCTTCAGTAATGTCTACAAAACTAACACTATTTTATACAAATAAAAAATTATGAATTTTTCCCCACTTGAACACCCTTAAGGAACAATGTTAAAAGCATTAGGTAAATCGAGGCCGATATTTACATTGCAGACATCTGTCATTGCACAACTCCCTATCACAATAGGACTGTATGTTAGCGCTTCACGTACACCTGCTATAGTTTTCACCATTTATAATTGTGTATAAAATAATCCTACAGCAGCGGATATTCATGCAAAGCTGAACTTTTACGAAAAAATAGTATTTTTAATGTAAATTATTTTTGTGCAGGCTGAATATAATAAAAAACATTGTTTTTGACTATACCTATATTAAAAGTGTATACTATTAACAGCAGTCAATTTGCTTGTCTCAGTTATAGAGTTAAAAAATACCTATTTATTAATACTTTACTAGCTGAAAATGTAAGTCTCGGGCGTTTTAGACAGGCCATATTTGTTGAACAGTAACGTTTAATAATGGCAGACATGTAACTACCGGGCTCAAGTAAAATGAATGTTTGCCTTAGATTAAGAACTAACCTTTTCATACTTAGAAAAAACATTATCAACAGTCTGCGCGCCATTAGTTATACTTCCTTATAACTTCATAGCTTTAAACTAACTAACAGCAATCAACGCATCTTTCGCAAGTTTAGTAGATAAAAAAACACGTTATTTAAAACTATAACTTAGATACATCGAACCAAGTACCATAGGTCTTTACATGCGTAATGCTCAGTCTCAACTTATTTGCTCTGTTTTAGTATGATTTATTACCACATTTTACATGTATAAAGAGAAAAATAACTATTTTATTAATTGTTAAATAATTAACTAAATCATTTCGGACACTATGTTGCCTCGAGCTTGGTCGGCTTTTAAAACGCTCATTTAAATCATGTACAGGCGTTATAAGGTCGAAATTTAAACAAAATTGGTTTTTATCATTTATGAAAAAAAAATTAAATTAAATACTTAAAAACACACACTGACTCTTAATGACATCGTTGTCTGTCGATATTTAACCTTAGAAAAACATTTTATGTACTACAAATGTTACATCTGCACTTTTTTCTGTATGCCGTTACTTAGTTTGTTGTTGCACTGAGAAGCAGTAGTATATTTTGGGGGAGTTCAGGACAAGGACTCCGATGACCTTGTCATCGGCTACAAGTCACTTTAAAATAAAAATTGTGGAAAACTCTGGAATTTTTTAAAATGTTCGGAAATTTTGGAATTTTTGGAAATTTCCAAAATTTTTGAAAACTTTGGAAAGTTAAGGAAAATTTTGGAATTTTCAAAAATTTGGAAAATTTTGAAAGTGACATCATCCAAGATGGCGGCCAGTGATGTCATCAAATTTGGTGATGTCATCCAAGATGGTGGTGGTGATGTCATCCAAGATGGTGGCAGTGATGTCATCCAAGATGGTGGCAGTGATGTCATCCAAGATGGTGGCAGTGATGTCGTCCAAGATGGTGGCAGTGATGTCGTCCAAGATGGTGGCAGTGATGTCATCCAAGATGGTGTTGGTGATGTCATCCAAGATGGCGGTGGTGATGTCATCCAAGATGGCGGTGGTGATGTCATCCAAGATGCCAGGGGTGACACCATCGAATCCGACAATCTGATCCCCCATCCCCTTGTTCCAGAACATACTAAAATATACCACTCATGCACCCCTGAAATTTTATCAGATGTTTTGGCTTAAAAGTGCTCAGTATACACAAGTAAATATGGTGATACTTAAAAAAATAATACTATATTTGTAAGTCTCAACAATGAAGGAAACAACTTTATCACTAAAAATCATAAAAGAATATTGAAGTATTTTTAGGGCCTTTAAGAAGGACTTTCCAAGACCATAAAACTTAACACTTCAGGATTCCAGGACTTTTAAGGACCATGAGAAATATGTGACTAGGATCTGCTTATTACAAGGGATGGGTAGATTATTCTATTTAGAAGGCTGTAGTCATTGGGAAACACAGCCAGCTGGATAATTATTGGATGCTACATTTTCATTTAAGTAGCATATAGCATCATGAATCTGACTCATCCTACCAGCCACAAAGGTCTTCAACTTTGGGGCAATCAAGCAATCCATGAATAAACAATGGTTTAATCTGACTATGGCCTTACAATGCTAATCATTTAAACATTTTCCAGCATTTGTTTCACATATTTCAGTGCATGAGCAAGAATTGATGCTGCTCATATCTCCAAGCGTGGGACAGATATAGTTGTCAAGGATGTCATCTTACTGTTTACAAATACTTAAAAGTGTCACTCACTTTCCTCTGGCTGTATAGCTCAGAGGTACACTCCTGTCGTTAATGTCTCGTAAGAGCTGTCATAGAGTCCACGCAATTCATAACAGCTGTTTGCCAAGAAGACATACAGGTGTGAAAACTGGACATCAGACAGCAATGGTACGTAAAACTCGTATGTGTGCCACTTCTCAGGAATGTTTGTTGGCTGGAAGGAGAACATCCCAGCCAATGTAATGTTCAGAAGCCACCACTGCTGCATCAATATCTTTGCTACACTGGAGCCAGCCAACCAAATGGTAACAATATATGAGCAACGTTGAACATAATGGTTCATTTGTCAGCAGACTTTGTCCAGAATGGATATGCTATGAAAATGTATCTATAATGAAATTTCAGCTGAACCCCAAGACCATTCCTACATTACTCAAGTCAGAATCAATTGAAAAAATGTGGGATGATGCTCCTCACTACATGGTGGCCATGCTAGAAGAGCATGGCTGTTACTCATAGACTTACGAAGGCCCTCTAACTTAATTACTTCAATCAGTTCTTTTTGCTTGGCCCAGTGCATCTTCCACAGAGACTGCACCTGTCACACAGCTTCTATGTTGACATCAGAGCACAGCACAACAATGACAATAGGGAATTTAAGTTCTTCATTATCTGTTAAGTGATGCAATAGTGCAGACTGCCATGTACGGAACAGAGAATACATTATAAATCATTGTGTACTGTTGAAAGTCATTCATTTGAACTGCTGATGAAAACAGCCAAAATATTTTTTAAAGCCTCTATGCTCAGGTGTCACCTGTACATCTGTTGAACATCACCAGTGTATACAATTATGTGACTTTGTAACCTCACAAGAATGTTACACATATCAGTATGTAGCTTCAATTGAGTGAGAAGCATGTCATCCGAACTTACGTCAAGGCTGAACTACACTGCACTGCAAGTCAAAGGTGCGCTGAAGACAACAATTAGTTTAGTGGTTATTCACTATAGCTTAAAAACACAGTGATTTGGAATAAAATATCCATTCCAATGGCTGACCTGGTTGCACAGCAGATGACATATGGACATATGATCTGACTACATAGAATCCTTCGTGAAGACACAGTAGTACATATAGAGTTCCTGGTTTTGCAGGATGCAACTTTCTAGATTACCATGTAATCAATTCAAAGGTACTTGAAGGAGACTCGCTATACACAGGTACATTATCACGAACGGGCAAGGCTACAACTTAGCCTCAAGTAGCATCCCTAGCACAAGTCTTGACATAATTGTTTGCAAGCTGCACAATTAGGGGATTGATATAATTAGTATGGGATTTACTCCAACTCCCAGAATTGTCTTAATACAGAATTCACAGATGGAGATGGAAATGAAATACATACATAACAAATCAATTCTTACTGCACAATTTGAGCCTTTTTCATTAGCACTCAACAGAGAACATTTACCTTAGCTTCTGAAGTACAAATCCTTCTACCCAGCAGCAAGGAAGGAAACAATTTTCTACCTTTTAATAAGTAAACAGAGTTCGGGACATGGCATGAGGAATCTGCCAAATGCAGATTACCAATGTAGTTCCAACAGGATGTCAACAAAACAGTATGAAGCAACACCCTAGTGAAGTAATAATGCAAAATGCATCCAATTGGAGATTTGAAATACTGTCCAACAAGATGGAGAACAGAACTAAAAACACACTTGGCTACATTGATAACAGCACACAAAAATCTCTTAACTGGCAGAAAAACATGTTCATAAACTAGACCTAAGCTTACTAAACACATTTCTGTCATGGAGCTGGCCTGATTCGCAGAGTCCAAGAGCATTCTCAAAATCTGATAGTTCCCATTAGAGTTGAGGAATACAACCAAAGCAGTTAAAAACAAACTGTTGCATAGAAATGACCATTGTGCCACAAATGGTTGTTTTTTATGTTTAGGGTTTTGAAATATTAGTTTTCATATGTTTGGGATTTTTTAAAAATGTTTTAATAGGGTTTTCTTTCCTAGTATTGTTTCCGTGTTGTTTTTCACTTTCGTTCCTGAGTCAACTGATTCCTTCCTGTGCCCATCATTCCCTTCTACTCCTTGCCTCCGCGGGCAGCAGGGCTTCTACTGACGCACGGGCATGGTGAGTGGGGAGGGAACTAGAGTAGTCAAGTATCAAGGCGGTGTGTGTCTGCGTCACTTGTGAAGTTAGAGCAGAGCGAGCCAGGTGGAGGACATGTGGCCAGGGCCGGCAGTTGAGAGTTTTAAAGGACCCATGCCCATTTTAATCAAGTTTGTCTGTCCTTGTATCTTGGGTTTCCAAGACAACATTAAATTGATGTATGAGAATTAAGGTCGGATGTGTGAGCAAGGACAAAGACAGGGTGACTGCTTTTATATAATTTTCGCTGTGTTCCGCAACTATAAAAGTGGCTTCGCTTCACATATCTCTGGTACCTGTGATGCAAATTGTGTCATGAGAACTGCTCTGCACCTAGAATAAAAACTAAATAAATATTTTGAGAGGAAATGGCGATAGCATTGAATGTTTTTTATGAAATGATTTTTGTAATATAAACTCCTTAAGTGTACTCTTGAGCAAGGACCTTGTTACCACAACTTTGGTTGATTTGATGTGAAGCTTAAAAGTTGTGTAAACATAAATATTCTGTCACCCTCCTTTCTTAATTAGCAATAAAATTAAAAGATGCTAGTGTGGGAATGAGTTGTGAGCACAAGAGAACTGTCTTGTACACACTAATTTTGTAGTGTTGTGTGAACTGAATTTTTATTCAAAATGTATCATTTTGTGTAATGGGGTGCGTGCATGCAGATAGTCCTGAAAGAATTTTATGAGATATTGTCCTAGAGGAATTTAAAGTGTAAAAACGGGTCCCCCATTATTTCGTAAAGCTGATGTTTTGTAGGGTGAACTTGTCTATGAGCTAATGAGTTTGAAATAATGGGATACTTTTTTTTTTCTTGTTAATACATCTATTTCATTGAGCAGAGTTGTGTTTGCGAGAACTGTAGTATAATGTCTTTAATTTAACCCAGGGAAGGACTCGGGAGGTAATTAGGTTCTGCTATTTAATTGTAATAGAAACGTGCACTATCAGCAAATGGGGATACCCTGGGCAAAGAGGGTGCAGAGGAGAGTGGTGGTTCACCACGAAATAATGCAAGTGATTGTTTCATTGTAACATCCTCTGTCACTAGCTCACAATACTTCTGCACATCAGTCTCAGTTGGCTCAGGTGTATCACCAAAGTGCAGTAAGTTGCAATGGCGTTAATTACATGCAAGGCAGGATGATTGACAGCACAAACCATCACAATGTCCAACACAAAGACAGTTTACGCACATTCCATTTACCTACACAATTTTAAACTTTTCGTTTGATGATTTACTGCCGAACACTACACAATTCATGGGCTTTATGGCTAATAATACATCTTGGTGAATGAACTACGGTGCTTCCAACGAACGTACCAGATGCACGTGATTTATTCACATTGCCTGTACGAGCTGGATGGACTACCGGTCATGGATCCATGGAAAATATGAGTTTTGTAAGTATTTGTTTTAACTCTTTGCAATTAATGGTTTTTGTAATAACAAGGAAAATTGACCTGAGCATTTAAGACAAGAACTGTTTTATGCCGTAGTAATTTATCCCTTAGTTGAATCTTAGTCCCACATTTCTTTCCCAAAATATTTTTTTAATAACATGGGTGCAGCTTACAACCAAGCATAAAAAATTTGAGTAAATAAAAGAGTGCAAAGTGCCTAACTTATTGTGCCATTTATCATCATACCAAATTGTTTTGAACTGTACACAAACTTTATTTCAATAAATGAAAAAAACTTATTTAGTTAAGTTATATTAAATTTGTAAAAGTGTGTCCAGGTTGACGAGTGGGAAGGTGGAAAAAAATTATTTCACTTATGTATGTTAAAGTGTTACGCTGAACATGGTTTCTTTACAATGTTTAAGTTAAATAGGTTACATATGTGCTCCATAAAGCAAAATGCAGTTCGTAAGTCTCAAAAGAGAATTTTGTAATAAAAACTAAATCAAAACTCATATTTCCAGCTTCTGTTCTTTACCATCATAGAAAACTGGGCATCAAGTGGCAACAAGACATCTAGAGTAAAACACAAGAACTACACAGCCATGTAGTGGGCAAAGCATCAACTGATGGCTGAACACTACTGTGCATGTGTTAGCACAACTTCATTCTTCTCCAGTTGGCTCGTGCAAAGAAAATATGTTTACAGACTGACAAAGCTGGCCATCTCCATTAGTCAACAGAGAGATTAGGTAATTACAATATGGCACAAATTAAGTCAAGATGTTAATTGTTTCACAGAGGTCTAAGAAGACAGAAAAAATGTATGCAATACACTGATATTCTGAAACAAATTGACATTATTTTGACTGAAAATAATGGAAATAGGACAGCGGGATGCATTTCGGAATAAACCAATCCAAATGTATGCCACTGGAAGAAAGGCAGCTATGTAATAATTTCATCATAATGCTTTAGAAGAGGTTTTTAGGAATCAAATGATGCTGTTTTTGAAAAGAGTGTGAGTCTTTCTAAACAAACCACAGGCACAGCTTAAAATTAAGCAGACATTTATGTACCAAAATTTCTATAAAAATTTAAATGTGACTTTAAGACTTGGGGGCAGCTTAAATTTGAGTAAACATGGTAGCTTTTGAAATACTGTAAACACAGCTGGCAAGTATCAGTGTTTGCATGCACAGTTCGCACTTGTACTCTTGTGTATTTGCACCTCACATTGCTGGGTAAATTTGTAATTTCACAGACGTTTTGGGGAACCACGCTCATTCACATGCATGTCAGGGAATAATTATACTATTGCGCACATGCACACACACGCTTGCATGTGCACGCTCACACGTGCATGCTCACATGCACGCTCACACATGCATGCTCACACACACACTCACACATACACATTCACACACACATGCTCACACACACACGCTCACACACACACAAAAAAAAAGACGTGTGCGGGAAAGGAAATGCAGGTAGAATTCGAAATGGGAAAGTAATATTGCACTCTGCAAATACTGGAAAATACAATACAATGTACTGACGTGCCAGAAAACCTATAATGTTTTTAAACTGAAAGTTTTATCACACCACCTTAAGCTGAACAAAAATAAAACATCAGAGAATCACTGTTTCTATGAATTAGATATAAAGAAACTTTACAAGAAACTATGTTTACAACCTTAAGTTTCCCATATTTTTTTAGGGAAATGTTTTGTCATCTTTTGTAGAATGTTCTGTTTTCATGCAAGACCAGTTATTCTATATGTCGGAAGACTGCCACTCTGAAGACACTATATTTACTGTAGATGAGAATACCCTTTTACAGACAGTTTCTGTTGCTGGTATTCCAAGATATTCCACTGCATAAATTTGGCAATATTTTCACAAGAAAATGACAAAGATTCATATTTGGCAATTGCTTAAGAAATTTCCTCAGAGATACTTATTTTTAAAGATTCGTACAGGTTCTGGACCTTATTTCTGGAAAATATAGTGCAGGACGGTACTGTATACAATGGTTCCGCTAACTACACAAGTTTCTGGAAATGTTCGTTTCAACTACAGTGTATACCATCACTCAGCTGACCAAACATTCAGCAACATTTCTGAACATGAGATTTGCATTTACATGATGAGGCTGGTAGATATCTTCAATACACAATGTTTCGATGGGTGTTGTGATGAAGTGTCAGTTTTAATAGGCTCAGGTCACGACAATTCTTGTTGCCTCTCAAATTATAACTTAACAGACGGAAAATATTATTACCTCATGATGAGAAAACAGTAATGACCACCCGAAAGTATTCCCGAAGTCGAGATACCACCCTCCCTATTTTTTTTTTTCCTATCAACAATGGTTTGAGGTATCACAGAAATCTAGCAGTTACTTTTGAGAAGGGAGATAAGAGATTTACTACACGCCTCTTATGGAATCATGGCAACTTTTGACAACAGCACCTCTTGTATTGCTATCTTTGCTGGATGAAGGGTCTGAAACTAACCTAAATGCCACATAAGTGGAGGCAGGTTGTCTTCTTTCACTGGGACAAGGTTTCCAACATGACTCTCTTCATCCTCCTTTGAAGACCATTTTTCCCGCTGCTGTAAGATGGTCCTTTGAAATCACATCCAAAAATGTTGTGTGGCCTGTTGAAGTAGCTAGTAACAATCTTGCCTGTTCATAAAAAAATTTAGTCAGATTATGATGTGACGAAAGAACAAGACGAGCACCAATAATTTAATGGGCGAATGTCAACATACAAAGGTCAATAGGATCAGATGAGAGAGAGCAGTATGGTCATGAATTTATAACTGCTTAAATATGTGTGAATTAAGTCAGTTCTTCAAAAGTGAAAACTTGATTACTAACAACTTGTTTTAGATGAGATTAAGCTGATTTGATTCCAGACGTCAATAACCCTCCAAAGTATGGTGCCGAAAAAGGGTTGAAGGGTGATTACATGCCTTTCCTAAATAGATATTCTGTAACTTGTGATGCATTAGGAATTACTAGAGTTTGTTGATATGATGTGCATCAACAAAGTTTGCCCACAATCACTGTCTACATCCTGGCAGAAACCTCTATATGAAACAATCTGATGGAATACATTTAGAAATGCACTGGTGGTGAGTGCAGAGATTTCCTCAAGATGAACTGCCTTGGGAATAAAGCAAAATGAAGAGACACAAATATATCTTCCGAACATGTGCATTGTACAGAGTGGAGAACTTCATTTGGAACAGACTTCCTTAGTCAAAACCTACACAAAAAAAAAAGGCTAGTCTGTAGGTTTTCAATCAAAAGCACTTCCTGCAATGGAAAATCTTGGCTTTGATGGTGTTGTTTTTTGCAGATTCTTAATAGTAGATGGTATGTATTGCAAACAGTGTAGTACTGAGTTCATCATGAAGGGTTGAGCAATAATAAAAATTAACTACAGTAATCTTTCGAATTAACGACTCTCAAAGGACTGAAAAAAACTGTCAAACTGAATGATAAAAGTATGCTGGGACTTTAGAAGGGAATAAAAATACAGTTGTTAAAGTGAAAGAATCGTTAAACTGGAAGACCTTAAACAGAGAGATCACAATGTATAATGTTAGGAACATGACACGACTTGGGCAAGAGAACGGGTTTGCGTTCCCCTGTAATTCAAGTCAAGAGTTTGTCAGTCACTCACCAACACACAACAGACCATCGTTGTCTACAAATTGGTTCAATCTGCTGATATGCGTTGATTATGCTTTACCCTTCATCAACTTATCTATTTCTACCATGAATGCTTCCTATTGAACTTTCTTTAAACATATTTTCCTTGCTGTATCAGGTTCTGATAGAGTTCCAGTTTGGCAATCAATTGTAGAACACTTTTACAAATAAAATACAGCATATATGAAAGCTCCCTCTCTCCACAGTGTTGATACAGAGAAATGTATTTTATTTGCGACACTCAATTGGCCACAAATGTTCTCGGAAGACGGAGCTGGGTCTGAATCCAGTAAAGAAGCACAGTCAAATCCCACCCAACAGCAAATACTGTAATAAATATTCAATAACAAAGATGAGGTTAACAAGCAGAGAGACACCAGAAAGTTCCATTTGGGGTAGGGTTAAAGTTTTCAACTGTGCCACTCCTGATTTTGAGAAACAAGTGGATCATAATCCCATCTTCATGAAGTGTTCTCAAGGACAAAACACCTACGTACTCTTGAATTTAGGCATCATATTAACAATTAACTTGATAGGTAGAGCAGCTTGACACAGATATAACAGCAAGGAATGTAAACTAACAAAGATAAGGTACTTGTGAGCTATGAATGAGTTCAAGGCAACAGTTACTTCACTTGGAGGTGCCTCACAACATTCCGAACCCAACAGCAACAGACTTAGCAAACACTTCCGCTCAAAATACACTGGCACAATTCCTGCCAATGAATTATATATTTACACAACGATGGACAATATAACTCTTCTGGGAAATTCAGAATTTCATTGATGGAAACTGTATCAAAATATATCCGACTTCGTTTCCCAGACAATTCCCAACACCTTGAGTACCTTCCCTCCAAGAGCTTCTTGAAACTGAAAAGTGATTTCTCTGTGGCCTTCAGCAACAGCCTGAAGCAGGATGATTACTGTAACCGGTAGATGTTTGTGCTAGTCTGAGAGCAGTGAAGCATAATAAGCACCCCAAGGGGGGGAATGAAATAAGCACTGCACTGAGGGGAAGAGAAGCGTGCACATGTCTGGACGTGGTATCGCTGTTTCACAAACATCAGTTATGGCAAGCTTAGTTGTGCGCAAGGCACTAGAGGGAGCAGTTAAAATGGCATAGGAAGGTTATCCACAGTAGTGAATGCGTATTTACTGTCCGCACACAAGCTTTGACTCCCTGGCGGGCATGCTTTTTTGTCCATAAAGATATAAATAATAAATCGAAGACAATAGTATGCAGATGCGTATACTAGCTGTAGTAACATTGTAAGTCAGGATATGTTTGCTAATGTGTTACTGTAGTGTACATGATGTTTAGGACTTAAAATGCATACACGCCAGGGACTGCAGAACAGTGTACAATCTGCTATTCAGTATTGTAATGAGGAGGATAAGAACGGTTGTCTTTTATATCCACTTCAAATGTGGTACCCTAAAATAAAGCACGCATCCTAAGACTGTGTTTCTATTTTGTGTCCTCACTTAAAGAAATATTTCTAACAAAGCCTGGGTTTATTTCTCGAAGTTTAAAGGACTTTGCACACTAAAAGACATATACTGCAATGCAATGTGATACAGGAGCAACATATTGGTAGTTTCCACAATTTTGGGCAGTCATATTCAATGATACACCTATTAAAGCAGTGCCTGATATATCTTATTTAAGTAAAATAATGTAGAATGCGCCCATTAAAAACATGTATACACACTGGAACGAAACATTATTTCCATTGCAATAATTACATCTCGGACAGAACATTCACTTTAAAGAGTCTGTGTTACTTAATTTGGCATCATTTGCCACCAAGGTACATACTGTACTAGTTTAACACAAATACTATAAGCTCTTTCTAAATGCTGTTTGTTGGCTGCTAAGCTGTGCAGAAAAGTCTGACTTACTGTATTTAAACAAAAATTTTGCCAAAATTATATATTTTATAATTATATTTGATTTTGCAGCTTTATTTAACTAAAACACGAGGGTGCTAGAGCAGAATTTGAATCTCTCACCACTTGTCTAATTGCCTCTAAGTGCAATGTGCTCAAATGGAATGTAGTCTTTCCATAGGCAATTTGCCTGACTGTGACTTCAAGATGCTGTCCTGTATTTTTATGGCGTGCTAATGTAGATAAAAGTATAATGTACATTTAAGGACAGCTCTGAAGTTTATGTACAGAAAATCATGAAACTAAGATCGACTGTAAGCTATACTTCATTTGTGCATGTTATTCACAAACATACAAATAATACAGCCAAATCCTTTTGAATTTTAAGACAACAGTGTTAGTTTTCAACACAAGTTGCAAGTGTGTATGAATCTGTTGAGGTGTAGGCATACAATCTAACAATGTATAGCCAAATACATAATTTCAGCAGTTACTTTTCTTACAAGAAAACTTAATCATGTAAACTAGCACACCTCGGACTCGCATAGCACGGATTCACTTACCGCGAATTCACACAACGCGAGAATAAAAATAATGTATTAGATTCAAATAGCACGACATAAAACTCGCATAATGTGAGCGGAAAATAATGCTTAAATCTGTTGCTGTAAGCTGGCCGTCGTTCGCTCACGTGTGAGTACTGCTTGGGTGACAGCAAGACAGGCCGGCGTATCGAGCTTAGTGTACTGTAATCTTTTCAAGACGGTAATCACCTGAAAAGGCGAAGCAGCGCGCAAGGGAGGCATTGATGAATGGTCGAAAGGGATGGATACAGTGGCTGATAACAAAGAAAAAAAAAGAGGGAGGAAAGATAACATTCACATTGGTTAGAGAGAGTGTACGGAGAGGGTGGAGGCTAGCTGTTGGGGTGAGTTCTATGCCGTCACTGCAGCTATCTATAAATAGTCTGCCAAGGTCACTTGCCTGCGAGTGTAGTATGTGTGTGCCTTGCATGCACGATCACACACACACGCGAACTCTCCTTCTTTGCTGTTGTTTGCCTGCCGCTTCCAGCATGTCCTGGAGATAACGAACCACGAAAGCAAGCTTGCCTTTGTTATTTATGTGACAATTCTTTCCAGGAGTGGGGGGGGGAGAACATCACTTTTTTATTGTTTCCTTCCCCACGGAACAATCGCTGATAATGAGACGTCAAAATTAACTTCTCATATTGCTTCCGCCCGTCACTCACAAACTTGTTTCTGCCACGTCAAATTGCCGAGCAGCATATTTTGTAACCTACAGTTTAAACCTACCTTTGTAAAAGCTAGTAAACTTTTGGCCATCAACAGATTTTTAACCCATGTCTTGCGTAAACACTAAGTAACACTCTTTTGACACCAGTTACTTTACGACTACAACTCCACCTTCTGCCACCCTGCTACTCTTTATTCCACGCTTTCTTCTCACCCCCACCCTTTTTTCTCGTGTATAGTGCCCACCCCTGAATTTTTATCAGTTGTTTTGGAATAAAAGTGAGCGCTATACACTAGTAAATATGTTAAGCTACAGTTACTTTTTAATAATTTTTCGTGATAGTTAACTTCCGACGTGTGTAACTGATAGTTGATGTTTAATTGTTGTGAACATTATACGTGTAAAGGAAGTGCCGATTGATAAAGTAGTAGCAAAAAGGAAGACAATTTCATTAGAAACAAAATTAGAAGTTATTCATCGCTCTAAAACATGAAGGCAACAATGTATTTGGCAGTGCCTTAGGATGAAACGAATCTACAGTAGGAACAAATTCGAAAAGTAGAAATGATCTCCAGAAATTGTAGACATTAGATGCGTTAACTTCTACAGAAGTGAGAGTGCGAAATTGAACAGCAATATTGAATATTGTCTTAGCAGTGTTTGGAAGAAGTTATGTCCTTTGTTTAGAGAAGAATTCTGTGGTTTTCAGCCTGCTGAAACTGTTGGAAGAAGTAGCAGAAAAACTAGTTGCGAAATAAGAAAAAACTTAGTTTGAGGAACACAGTGCAATAAATGACGAAAAACTGATCACTTCACACAATGTGAAACTCACTGCAGAATTAACTCAATGAACAGGATGAGATGTACAGAGATGGAAATTGGTGACGATACTGCCCCTAAAACCGAATGAGCGCCCAACGTGGGGCCACAGATCGAACAATGACTCTTCAAGTTGTGGATCAAGCCATCCCTGAGAAGCCCATACAAGTTCCAAGTCATCTTTACAAAATTTTGTAGCGCCCAGAAAAATCTCCTCAAGATGAGTGACGACGAGATAAACAAAGTACCAACGCCGGCGTGCACCTTCAGTACATGCACCCGTAGAGGAACATACCTCATTGCCTGCGCTCACTGTGCCCAAGAATACCATCATACCTGCCTAGGGTGGGAAGACATCCCGTAAAACACAGAAGGATTGGAGTACAGATGTGCCGACTGCAAGCAGAGGCAGCTCCAGTGTGCCCAACCACAGTGCCTCGGTGCAGGCAACTACCAGATCCAGTGCATCACCTGCCCCCTGGTATACTACTATGCTTGCCTGGGATGGCCAGATGAGCCCCGCGACTTTCAAGGGCTCTCATTCCGCTGCCGTGTGTGCAAGCACACAGCAACAGAGTCCCGACAAGTAACCAGCCGAGCAGCACCGCCACCCGAGAGAGGCAACCCAGAGCACCTCCTGTTGCCACAGTTCTCCGGCAAACCTTACGAAAATCCAGTTACCTTCCTGCAAGAGTGTGAGGAAGAGCTACGTCAGAACCACATCCCATAGAAGCACTGGGTGCAACGAGTTCGCCTCTAGCTGCAGGGACCCGCACTTACCTGGTGGGACAAATAAGGCGAGTATGTTGCCACCTGGACCCTGCTCAAGACTGAAAGCCCGATTCACAGGCACTGAGGTGATGAATCGGCTGACCCGTGACCTCTACAGCATCAACTAGAGAGCAGAAGAAGATGCGGAGGTGTTTATACGAAGGAAGGCCCAA
Source organism: Medauroidea extradentata (assembly GCA_003012365.1). NCBI lineage: Eukaryota > Metazoa > Arthropoda > Insecta > Phasmatodea > Phasmatidae > Medauroidea > Medauroidea extradentata. The sequence goes on from PNEQ01113943.1 coordinate 14,634, forward strand.
ATGTACGATCATGTGCATCCCGAGGGAGGAGAGGAAGCCTGCGCCTACATCATCATCGAGATGCTCCAACCCACTCTGAGATCCTTTCTGAGGAACCCTCGACCCAAAACCCTAGAAGAATTAATTGAGAGGACCAAAGCCCTGGAGCTTGACCGACCAGGTCCTCGACCTTGCAACAGCACAGAACCACCACCAAGAGCTCCAAACCCAAGGCCCAACCCAGAGAAATCAAAGTCGCCACCTGGACCAACACTACCTAAATGCTGGTATTACCCTGCAAGACACTTTCATGTTGAATGTGATGTCTACAAAGCCAAGCAAGCCAGCTACCGACCTCCAAGGATCCAAGAGAGGGACCCAGGACCTCCGGCGGGAAACTCCATGGCTGGGAACAGGAACAGATCTGCCAGCCCGGTCCACAACAAAGGGTCTATGGCCTAAAGGCCACGTGCAACCAGAACCCTGTCCGACTTCCCCAGATATGGGTCACCATTGACAAACAAGAAATCCTTGCGACACTGGACACTGCGGCTACAGCCAATTTCATAAGGACGCAGTCACTACCCCCGAAGAGGCAGCACGAGGTACCACCCACGACGCAGTCGGCCCAGCTGTCCCGAAGTCAGACCTTCCTCCCACTAGATGGTGAGACCACGCTACCATTAACCACGCCTGCCGGGACCGCCGATGCCTTTTTCCTGGTCAAGTCCGAACTAGATGAGGATTTGATACTGGGGCAACCTTGGCTACAAGATATGCAGTGCATTATCGGCTGCGGCCAGCGCCAGCTACACCTGGGAACCAAGACATGGCATACCTTGCACTGGGACATGCCACCATTAGAGACACCAACCCAGGTCATTCTCCCAGAAGACATACGCTTCCAGTTACCTGCAGATGACTAGAGCCAACTCCTCCCGCTGCTGAACCAACACATCGCAGCCTTCAAGACTGGAGGACCCCTGCGACAAACCCAAATTTGTGACCATGACATACAACTCGCCCATCAGCACTCCATCTACTGCAAGCCCCGCAACCCCTCAGAAAAGAAGAGGGAAATCATCAGAGACCAGGTCGCCAACATGAGGCAGCAGCGGATAATCGAGCCAACAGATTCCCCCTACAACTCTCGCATCGTGCTAGTACAGAAGAAGAATGGAGATACGCGCTTTTGTGTGGACTACTCGCCTCTCAACCAGATAACTCTGCCTGTCGCCCCACCTGCCATAAATGTCACCAATATACTCAGGAGCCTGGGGTAGGCCAGGACATTCTCCACGATCGACATGCAGAGTGGCTATTGGCAAGTGCCAGTGAAACCAGAAGCCCAAAAATACACAGCCTTCACGACCCCTGATGGAGAGCAGTTCCAATTCAGGGCAATGCCATTTGGCCTTAAAAACGCCCCAGCAACCTACCAAAAGATGATGAACTGCACTGTCCTAGCAGGCTACCTGGGAAGATTTTGCATTGCTTACCTCGATGATGTTATCATCTTCTCACAAGACTGGCAGCAACACAGGCAGCATCTTCACCAAGTCCTGGAGCGCCTCTGCGTCTACGGACTTACCGCCCGACTAGACAAGTGCCACTTCGACAAAACAGTAGAATACTTGGGACATGTGGTCACTCATGATGGGAATCAACCTCAAGCCTGCAAGGTTAGGCAAATCCTGGAGGCCGAAACCCCGAGGACCCCGAAGCAGTTACGCCAGTTTCTCGGCCTCTGTAACTGGCTTAGAGACTACACCCAGGACATCTTCAGATACATGGAACCCCTCGCACGCCTGCTGTCAACCAAACAAAAATGCTGGAGGTGGGGAATTAAAGCAGTACCACAGTCTACCGATGCTCCACAGATCAGACCACAGATCACCCATCATCAAACAGACAGATGCCAGCCAGGTCGGGTTAGGAAATGTGGTGTACCAAGAAACCCAGGAGAAGGAAAGAGGAGTCATCGGATTTGCCAGCACCAGGCTCAGCCCAACCGCACGCAAATATGACACCCATGAGCACGAGTGCCTCGGCATAGTATGGGCCATCCGCAAATACAGATACCTCCTAGAAGACAGACAGTTTATCTTGCACACAGACAACCAAGCCCTCAAGTGGTTATATTCTACAAGTGCCAAGAAACCCAAACTAGCAAGGTGGATCCTGCTGCTCCAAGAATTCTCATTCTAGATAGAACACTGCCCAGGAAGAAAAGCCTCCTGACAGACGCACTCTCCCGAGCACCAGAAGACACCTGCGAGACAAGCAAACTGCACCAGTGGGAAGATACTCTACCACCAGAACCTGCACCTCCACCACCCAGACATAGAAGCTGCAGAAGATAGCTTTCACCAACGACTTAGAGAAGTTCCTCAAAGAGCAACAAGACGACCCCGAAATCAGGCACCTCTTAGCCAGCCACCCAGCCCGATACGAGGAACAGGAATACATTTGGTTCCTACCTAGCCCTTCAAGTGGATGGAAGATATGGGTACCCCACTCGCTGAGACCATCGTTGTGTAGCTACTTCCATGACCATTTGCTAGCTGGACATCCCAGAGCAGCTGAAACCATGCACCAGATACACCGGTGGTATGCCTAGACGGGCAGCACCAGGGATATTCCCACTTATGTCGCCCAGTGCCATGCCTGCATCACACTCAAACCCAGCAGAACCTTCAAGCCCAGTGGGACACCTTGCCAACCCACCACGCCATGGGAACAGATAGCCTTGGACCTAGAAGCACGACAGACAAACGATTCCTCTTGGTGGTGACAGATCTCTTTTCACGCTGGGTGGAGGCGTTCCCATTAGCCAGCACCGAAGTACATGTGATAATCTCCAAGCTGGAACAAAAAGTCTTCCCCCGATGGGGGTTCCCGAAAAGCATCCTCACGGACAATGGTCCACAATTTTTCAGCAAGCAATGGACGGCAGCTTGTACCAAGTGGGAGGCTTAAGTATGGACCACGCCAATCTACCACCACCAGGCCAACCCTACAGAAAGACGAAACCAAGAGTTAAAGAAGGGCCTACGATTCCATGCACAAGGGGACCACCGACAATGGGACAAAGCCATGCCAACAGTTCTATATGCTCTGCGCACCAGAATCAATGAAGCTCTGCAAGCCACGCCAAGCAAATTTCTCCTCTGCAACAATCTTCGCCGCCCTGGAGAGTGGAAGTGGAAACGAGCACCCACCAAAGCCTCCTCAGCTCAAGAGATCCAGATACTTGCCCAGGAACGAGCCACCGCTGCAGCACAGCACAAAGACAGGTACATACAGAAGAAGTACCCGCAACCAAACCCAGACTCTCCAAGTCATACCTTTGCAGAAGGTCAGCAAGTATTACAGAAAACCAGGCCGCTTTCGAGCCGCCAACACCATTTCCATGCAGGTCTCGCTCCCAAGTGGGAGGGCCCATTCACCGTAGTCAAGCAACAATGCCATGTCTACTGGATAGAGGGCCCCGATGGAGCGATCAAGTGAGTCCACCATTCCAGCATCAAGAACCATGCAAAAACTTTCCTGCACGACCAAGCGCCACGACGCCAGCCAATCAACCCCCAGCCTTCGCCATCAAGGGCTCCATGGGGAGACCCTACTTTCTCCAAAGAGAAGCCCCCACTCCGCCAGAGGAGACCCACGACATGGGAAGACGAGCTTCAACACATGCCCGCCGACGACAGTGGCGATAGTCATGAAGAGCAGCTGTACATCTCTCCCAGCCGCATAAGCATCGGGCCAACTACCACCAAAGAGGTGACAGCCTTACCGGAGGGGACCACCCTCTACACCACCCTCATCAGGGAACAAGACTCCAATGAGCCTACCCCACAGCCTGCGCTACCACACCCGATGGACCTGGGAGACATCAGAACTACTTGCCGAAGAGATCCTGGCACTACCAGCCTCAGCGTACAACACCCCAGGAGCAGCATCGCTCCGTCCTCCAGAGGACCACCGCAGCCACTTATGGCAACTAGGGCCCAGTCAATGGCCCGCACCCAGAAAGAGCACCAACCCAGCCAATACCATACAGATGAGCAGCCTCCATCATGAAACTGGCCAGGCTACCCCTATGAAGCTGCCTACAGGATAGGCACCCGCCCAGCAGCCGACCAGAGCCACTGTCAGGCCATGGCCCCCGGCCTCTCGAGAACTTGGACCCAGAGAACGCCAGGCCTTGTGGCACACATGCAGAGGTGACCCCGCCCAGCAACGAAGAAGGTATCACAAGACTCCATGGAGACCTACCCGCCCCCGTAGCTTCCAGTGGCCCAGCAGCAAAGTATATCAGGGTGAGTTCCGCCACCAGAAGACCTCAAATTAAGAGACACTTTAAAAATTATTGTAAATCCTTTTGCATTTTCCAGGCATGCGCCTGATACCATTGTATTGTAACCATAGTCATAAATTTTTTTTTCGGAGCCTCGCTTAGCCAGTCAGGGGGGAGTTGACGCACCTCTTAAAGGTGCTAGTATATATTTTACGCTCGGCCCCACATTTTGTAAATACTTAAAAGTTAGGCCTACCTTGTTTTTGCCCAAGGTGTCACCTAAACCCTTATTGTGAGCTGTGTGCCGTAAAAATGTAATAATGAAAGGTTATCTGTGTTTAGGGGAAGGTTACCCAAGATGGGCCGGTCACCTAAGACAGAACAGACGTAGTTCTCGAAAGTGCCGCTAGATGGTAACTACGTATAGGTTACATCGAGCGTAGCTTCCCCTCAGAAGTGTTGATGTGTATTTTGAATGTAGTTGTTACACTTCGTGCCAAGATAGAGGCAAATTTCATTTTTTACATTGCAATAATGTAAATTTTTTGATGTACAGAAACAGTGATGCAAGCTGCGTAGTTCGTCAGACCAGAATGTTGTGGTGTTTCGTAAGTACATATCAGTTTTCAGTACATAATAGGTTAATCATGAGATTAGCAAGTTGCTAACTGTTACGGAATGGCATAGCGTTTCTCAAAATGGTTGAGCTCCCTAAGACAGGATCCTGTATATTTCTCAAGATGGGACAGTGTATTTCTATTGTTTCAAATGTGACGAATAGTTTTTTTTTTAATGTTTTTATTTTACTTTTCATCGTATTATCTGGAATTTATTAATTCTAATCTCACTGTCAATTTTGCTATATTTGAAAGGATCTTTCTACTGGTGTTCTTCGTCATTTTTACACAGCCTATTGGACAACATCACTTAAGAAAGATAAGTAATGTCAAATGTAATAATAACATTTAACCTTGGTTCTCTTTTCCAATTACAGGATTAACATAAGCCTACAATACAGAGGAATGCAGCTGCAAAACAGTCCTAAATGTGTAAATGTTTATAAATGAGAACACTAGTTTCGAAAAAAAAATACTTGTGTCATGAAGGCATAACTTGACTTTATTATATCATTTCTTACTGCAAAATAATTAAATACACATTACATATTGCTAACATAATATTTTATTAATGCGCTGTGTTTAAATCACTAGTCCCATCTTGGTTTACCCTTTGTCCTAACTTAGGTAACCGGTTACCCAAGACGGGAATTTGTAATACCCTCAAAAACAGCCAAATAGATGATTCTAAAATATTTTTTAAAATGTATTGTACAAAAGGATTAAATATTACATATATCTTATACTCACTGCATCAAAACAAAACAAAAATTCTATGGTATTACAATTTATATTAATTTATTAAGTTAAGTGGGCCAAATTGAGTAACCTTCCCCTAAATTTACCCCTTTTGTATGTATATATTTACGCCCGCCATAACAAATGTAAACAAACACATGGACGCTATGCAAACAATGCCAGGCGGCGATTCACAGACTTTGAAAAGAGTAAATATGTAATATTAATTATTTGTAAACATAATATATTTATTTTGTGTGTTTGTTTTATGTTTTATTTATATTCTTTTGGCAACACTGACATTTTTACAGCCCGGGAGGAAAGTTTTAATGCATGAACGTAATTTTTAGCAGAGTAGTGGGAAATTGTGGGTGTTGGAGTGGCGCGCCTGCTAGCCAGCAGACAGCCTCCTCTCCAGCGGCGGCCATCTTCACCACCCAGTAACGGTACTTTCAGCACCCCTCAGGGGTATATAAGGAGGGCGCTGTGCCCCAGCTAGTCAGTCGTCAGGCCGGGCCGGGTCATCCTGGCATTCCCCATCCCTACCTCATAGTGGGTTGATGCCTGGTAAGGAAGCAGAAGCCTACTCTATTGTCAGTGTGTCATATCTTCAGTTTGTACCCTTGTTGTCTATCTCATATTGAGACACCAGTGTAAGAATGTATGTCGTCAAATTGTGATTGACTCAAACCCTGATTGTAGATCTTGTACCAAAGAAAGTGTTATATTCATCATGCTGTCACTTGTGTTCATGAATATAAATACCCAATGAAACCGAATTACTTTGCCTTTCTCCTTTCATAAGATCACCTTGTGTACCAACCTCCTGATATCCACTAAGGCGAGTGATATCTGCCTTACCCTCTATTTATATAAAGATGACGCCCTGCGCTAGCGAGTTAAAGAGTTTTTCCTCGTTGGCTCATCCAGTAGTCACTCGCTGGATCGAGGATAGCTCTGTTACAAATCACTCTAGAAGGACCACACCAATCTCTCAGCTCTCTGTCTTAAAGACCTTCTAGGGATACACACTTGCAACCCAGCACTCCTAGCGCAGCAATGGGCAAAACTAGCCCACGTGCGACAAAGTGACAGCTAAAGACCTGACTATAATATATATATATACACATACAGTGGAACCTCTATCTATTGAACCCCAATGTGTTGAATGTCCGCATCCATGGAACACTTTCTGTGGTCCCATTCCTTATTCGTCAGCATTTAAAGTCCAGATTCATTAAATGTCTGCACGTGCTGAAATTTATATATATATATATATATTGTGAAGTGTTCAGCCACTTCCCCATCTTGTTTAAATATTTATAAAGTGTTTTTATTTAAATTTATATGTAAATCTTTCGTAACAGGCTATATGCATTTTCAGGGTGAGTTTGTCAGGTGTCCGGTATGATGCAACAGAATTCAATAACTTAGTAATTGGGGACATGTTAATTTAAATTCATCTTTTCAAAATTTAAATATAAAATAGTCAAGGAATTTTAAAGTAGAGTCATTTGATTATTTTCCAGGCTTGTTTGGTTTCAAATTGACCACAGTAAAATTTTAATTATTTTTGATGATATAACTTTTTCTTGTATTTTGACTAATTTTTGAGTTTTGGCAATTTTAGCATATTATTAAATTTTCCCTGGTGACGTGAGTAACTTCAGGTGTTGCAAGCTTCTCCAGGCTGTAGGATTTCTGGCGCCGACGTTGTGGTTGATCGCTTGCTTCATGGAATTCTCTCCATGACGTAGGTTATTGACGTACGTAGGTCAGCCATCACAGGGGGTTGCTTAGGGTATTGCGCCGCGAAAGTAGTTCCACTGTTGCGCACCTTTTGTCCTCAATTATTATATTTGTGTGGATAAATCATTTTATTTCAATGTAAAAACTATAAATTCAGATCTTGGAATGCTTTGTTTCATGTTTTAAGGGTAATTTTGCTGGTTGTGTTCAATTTTAGATACTGTTGTATCACTCCGCCGTGGTGCGCTATTAGTTACCATGTCCGCCGAGGGTTTATCAGTCGGGTAGTGATGGCGGAGCGGGAGAGACGTCTGCAGGTCGCGAGGGTGCAGCGGGGCTGGCCCTGGGAGCGCTGGAGAGCCTGCAGTAGGCTACTTTAGTGCCTCTGGAGTTTTTTCTTTGTTTTTTTTTTTTTTACTTTCAAACCTTATATGAAGGTGGCGGTAGATACTGTGGGATGGCATAGCATATAAATTGCTAAAGTTTCAGGCAACGAACAGGTGTTTCGTAATTATTTCATTTGTTCGGGCATGGTAATGCCGGACATCTGACCATTGGTTTGTGTTTTGGTACCAAACAGTCGAGTCATCACTAAGTAAGCAGAAATTGTAAAACAAAAAATTGAAATTAAATGAACAGTTGCCGTATTTTGTGGTTTAATTTGTAAAATCACCATAATAGTTTCCATCACCATTTATTTTAACAAACTGAGCTATCCAGAGCGCGCCAAGCCACATAACCTCAACGCCAAGTGACAACAAACAATAACAATAGACCACAGCAACACACAGCAGACGCAGGATGCGTCACAATATATATATATATATATATATATATATATACACACACACACACAGATTTTTTTTAGCAAAATAAACTAAGCATATGTTTTTATAAGATAAAGATCGCAATGCAAAAATAAGTTCTACCTTCAAAAATGAAATTGGCAAGATGTGTTACGTGTACAGAGACATGTACGACCAAAAAAGTGCTAAAAACAAATGTGGCTGGAAAGTATTTTGCGCCTGTTCATCACTTCACACAGCAGGTCTTTGTGAACTTAGCTGTGGCAGCAGACATGACACACGAAGAAGATGCTAACATGCCAGCTACCCCACCCACAACTCTCGGGGATGTTGAAACAACACCCGCTGTGTAGGAGAGCCAGTGCCTTGATAACGCACCCTTGGCGGAAAAACGAACTTGGTTACATGCACATCAGCCGTAGCTGGCTTACGTGCACTGTTTTGTTAATGTTTTTAAACTGTATTTACAAGTGTTCCCCATATAATTTGTTTTTTTATACAATGTTGTTTAATTTTGGATACATTGTAGAGTTTTTAGGGAGAAAAGAATATGCTATACTGCAGTGTGTTTGCCAACACAAGCAAATAGTTATGCCTTGTGCTTATTTTGTTCACAGATGCTTCAGATAATGTATAGATAAAAGCACCCATTCTATTTTCTTTCTTTGTGTGTCTGACAGCATTGATATGTATCTACACCATTCATTTGTAGGAAAAGTGTTTGTTTTGTGGTATTCTCAAAGCAACTACATAAAGTAACATTCTTCCCACAGGATTAGTTGGAACTCACGTAACGCGGATTCACACAGCGCGAGCATTTCACGGAACACATTACTCATGTTATGCGAGTCAGAGGTGTACAATGTTTCATAGCATTGTGTGTACATTGTTGAAACCCATAATCTCCACATGTCCTATAATTTGAAGTCTTCTGTTTAGTGCATCAGATAACTACAACAAATGTTCAACTGATGTGTATTAATTCTTCCAATGGTTCTACTGTAAACATTTTCATACATTTGTCCTCTTAAAGGAGTGTTTGAGTTATAGAACAACCGTAAACCTTTTAAACTAGTCGAAATATGTTATTGTTTGATATTTAGAAGAGTCTTTCTACTATTTAAATACTGCCATTGTCTTGCTCGCTACCATTTACATATTAATTTTGCGCAAGTCTGACACTGAGCATCTTTAAACTCTCGAGAGCATTGTACATACAGGCTTACTAATTATCACTGTAACTTTTCTATTTGATGACCACAAGACAACAACCTAGATGTATCTAACCTGAGTTTTATGACTAACTCACAGTTTTTCTGATTCCCAAGAGAAACACATAAACAACATTAAATATCAATATAAGTTTAACATTTGTACTGACCTTCCAAAAGCTGTCATATATCTTGGAAAAATTTAAATTTCAGTAACATATGGTTGGCATGCTAATTGTAAATAGTTAATATTGGCTGTCATTATAAACTACACACACTTACTTCTTGACAAAGAAACGAAGTAGTGCTTTCAATGCATATAAATTATGTCAAATATAATTTGTGAGGTAACAGTAGAGGAAAAGTTCTCTCTGTGGATGTGCTATTAAACTACTTTACGATGTAAAATAAAAAAAAAAAAATTTAACTAAATTGGAATTTGTTAAATTTTTAAATGAAGTACATTACTTTTATTTTCATTTGATAAACTTTCAGAAAAAAACCATTTAATTCTACAAACAGCTGTTGCACTTAAGCACAAAAAGTATCCCTTCACAAATGTTGTTTATTTAAACTTATGAGATTTAAAGTCGATGTTACAAAATATTATCGCGGCAAATATACTTCCAGATACAGAATATGAACAAACCTCTAACAGCACACACATAATTTAAACAAACTCTCCTGCACATATTGTTGTTGACAGAAACGTCTGGTGTGCAATGTTGTTCCTTCGTGTATTTGCTGTTACCGAAGCCCAAATACCAAATGTTTTTCGGTCCACTCATTTTCAGCCGGGACATTCCGTTGTCGCACTACTATGGACCTTTCAGTGATGAGCTGCAGCCTTGGAAGAAGGAGGGACTCGCATGCACAGATGTGTGCTGGTTACAGTACTCTACCCCTTTCTTATTTCAAATCCCTCCGAGCTTCAATAAGTTGATGAACTCCTCCTGTAATATAAGTTCAGCAGACACTGAAGAACTCTCTGTCACAATGTCATTTGCAAACACATCCTCAAACACCACGTAAGCTGCATTGGGACAGTTGACACTTCATCAGATGAAATTGTTGAAGTGCTCTCGTAGCAAGGAATGGGGCAGAAGACACAACATACATGCCTGTACCGAGCTGATACTCCTAAATACGTTCACTTGCAGTATTGCCATAAGATCACTTGATAGAACCGGTCCTTTGATTAATGTAGGATCGGTCTGTAATTTAACACTACATCTCCCATGGAAAACTGACTTGATGTAATTAGTTAAACCATTTAATCAAACTGGTATAAAATAATAATTTTTGCCTTTTGCTTCGAAGACTCATGACAATCCTCATTTTTGTATCACAGAAGAGAGGAATGAAGGGAAGTGTATGGCCAAAATCAATCCCAGGAGTATTGGTGCTGTCAATAAAAGAATATGACTACAGCACTAGAGAACGTTATGATATGGGCTTTGTGCTACAGATGGCGAGTCAATGGTGGACACAATCTCCATCCTTTTCCCTTTTCATTGTGCCGGAATATCCAGTTAGCAGCTAGCCCAGGAAGTACATTACTGACATGACTATGTAATCGAGTGATGGCACCTGTGTAGTATTGACTGCCACTTCTCAGCAAGCATGATGCTGGGTGCTATCATAGAATAATATCTGATTGGAAAGTGACTGATTCCACAAGCACTTGACAGCACTCCCACTCTGGAACTTCATACATGGCCAGTTACAGGGAATAAAAATGAAGTTTTTACTAGGTTCTATCCAGCAAGCTACATTCTGGTGCCTTACTGATGAAGTGTGATTACAAAGGTGATTTGCATGCCCTGGTGGTCTATCAAAATCATAAAGGCAGTAGGTGTATAGAATACTGTATGGCCTAACCACAGTGTGGTTTGTTGGTAGTCGTACGCAGGACAAAGCAGCCTACTGCTGCCAGCAGAGCAGATAAGGTAATGCAAGGTGAGAGAGTTGCACATGTCATACACTGGGTTTTATGCATCATACAGGCAGCCTAAATTACCACAAACACAGCATTACTTGGTGAACGAGTGTAGAAGGCATGTTTTAGCTTGCCACTTTTTTTTTACAGCTGTGGCACAATCTCTAGTACGCTTTTGCTGTAAACAACCAAATTTTAAATGAACTTTCATTGCAATATTTTACTTGTTTTTTAAATGTTATAAATTTAGTTTCTCTGACATGGCTAAGAATGTGATAAATCACTATTGTCATTGGATCTGAGGTCGCAGAATCAGAGTTGTATTGTAATGTGCACTGAAAGAAAAAATCACGTTGCATACCTTATTATCACTACTGTAGATTGAATACGAGATCCCTTCCATAGTAGTAGCATGGGTGCGGACATAGAGGTTACAACTAGTGCACCAAAATAAGAGATAAATATGGTATTTGCCATGTTTCCCATACCACCTCCTTTTACAAATGATAGTGGCAAGATTTTTGCTAGTTTCTAATGTCTGATGGTCGATTGCCCCTCCGTTCCTATTATCCCCCTGATAACATGGACCAACTGCAACTCGGAAAGAGTTATTCAGAGTTAAATGTATTTTCAGTTCAATAGACAGCCTTATATATAAGTAAAGAGTGAAAATATTAGTGAACTTTGCATGAATCTGAAAGTCTATATAAAAGAACTAAAAAGAGCAACCCCATAAAATAGTTTTTACCAACTTTGTGAGTAAACATGTTGCTAGTGTGATGCACTTCTGGTGAACTATTTACGACACCATGGTTCTGTAAATTTATTACTGCGCAAGTGATTATGATTACTAAGGAATATATCTCTCTCGCCAAATATTTGCAAACAAACCTGCCTAAAACTGTATTCTAGAATTCCTCACTTTTGGTTTTTCTGTACTGACTTCAAAATTCCTTGAATTAGCAATAAATATTCTCAGCATTTCTTCATGTACCAAATCCTGTCAAGAACACACATACAGTATAATAAAAAAAAATCTTTACAACAAAGAAAAACAATTTCTGTTTACATGTCACAAGAGTCGGACTGCTTACATTTTTAGTTACGTGGCTTACTACATGACATAACATGGTTTTAACTTTACTGTTGCTTACATTTTCCTTAGTTACTTTCAGGAGCACTCTTCTTTTGTTTCATGGATTGTAAAGCTCTTTCACGCAGTTTCTCTTCTTCTTCCTCAGAGTTGCTTTCATCTGACTCCTAAAACACAAAATACTGAATCAGAACAATAAATACAGTAAAATATAAGAAAAATCCCTAGGCAAATTAACCTTATTGTATACTGTATGGGATTTCTACAATGAAACACCCAAGTTTCGTCTGGCTTCTTGAGAGGGGAAGAGTTCAAATGTAGGGTAATTATTTATGCCCATGAGTATCAAAAACAAATAAATACGTAACTAAATTAAAAGTTAATAAATAAAATAATTATAGAATTTCACGTGAGCTGTTTTGATGAAACACAGTCCGTCTCAAGCCTGTACTTGGTTTCTGTCCATGTCTGTTGCAACACTTCTGGAGTAATGGCGTGGATTGCTGGATTCATATCCATTAGCACTGTGGTGCATGCCTGGTCAAGTACTGTATTGTGGACAGTCATACCATGTCAGCAACTGGAGATATGTTACAGAGTCATGAGATTAAATCCTGCTTATGACTAGACCACATTGTTGGTACACTGACCAACAACCACTACATACTAAAGGCATTCAAGCCTGTTGTTGACCTCTATTTTTAGGGCCCGCTGGGGGGCAATATCAAAATAAAATTATACAACAAGTTTTCTTAATGAGTACTGTCATGTGCCCCATTTATTTCTTGACTTGCACAGTCAATGAATCTCTGGTCTATCCAAAATATGTGGTCAATGGGTGGACAAAGTTTGGCCTGCCACAGTACACCTGTTGCTACAACAGATTAAATTTTGCTGACACATTGAAGAGACACATGCAAAGACATGACAACAAAATATTCCTCCCTATGCCACATTATGTAGCATCAGAGAATGTGTTTTATGGAGGGCCACATAAGACAACGTAATTGAGCTCTACAAGCTGAAATTAAATCACATTTCAAAACTCTACAATTCATAAAAATACTACGGGTGGCCTAACTCTTTCTGGATAAAAGTATTTTACAAAATGATTTTGCAGCACGGCATATGATCATAGGTTGTCTTTTTGAGAGTTACACCTAAGTAAAAAAATCTTTCTTAATTGCCTTGAATGAACCATATACAAAATAAGAGCACAGAACTGTTTCTATGATAATAATAAAGCAAATCCTCGTTAACTTCCTTGTTAGGTTCTTAGAATGACGACTGTAAACTGAAACAACTTTAACTGAGGAACCATTACCTATTCATCACTCATGATATATTCATTAGAATCACAAAGACTGTACACGTAACATAATTTGCAGTAAAAAAATATAAAGTTAACATCAAATTTGCAGTGTCCCATTTTCGACATACACTGTTAGAAGTATGTTGCTTTTCTGCACTATTGTTGCTTATAGGCAACAGCCATATCCACCTCTCAAACGATGTGTTGATAATGAGCACAGAGATAACACGAGAATACTCACCATATACAAGCAACACACAAAGTAGACCACAGAATATGGAAGAAAGTATACATGGCATCAAATCAGTAATTTCATGGCCTACAGATTACTAGGGCTAGTAATTAACTTTTTCAATAATTCTGATTTAAATGCTACGTGGCAGTGACTTAATGGGCTTATAAAAATTACCTGCTAAAGTAAGGCAAGTTTTCTCGCTCAAGCAACAAATACGATCAATCACCAGAGGTTAACCACATTCTGATGAAGATAGTGATAGCAATGATCTTGATTCAGTTACTGGACAGTCAAACTTCCCTCAGATCACTTTTCAAACAATTGAAATTTTATTCTACCTAGGTTAACCTCATGAACTTTCATATTTAACTGAGGAGTACTAAGCAATCAACATTATCAAACCATAGACTATCTAAAGGCAAGTGATAAAAATTAGAACTCAATTTTGATCTCAACTGATTTGGGACAAACTCATCATTATTTTTTAGTTTAATGTGGTATCTACAGTGTTAGGATAAATAAGCACTAAAAATGATGCCATACTGAATGCTGGTATTTATTGTTTTGGATACATTAGTATGTTATGCCATGTTGAATAACAATGTGCAACAAACTTTTACAGAAAAATATTGTTCTTTTTTTTAGGAGTACAGTAATTTATATTGTGGAATTAATGGTGAAAATAAGGTAGGTAGAATAAGAGTGGAAGTAGTGTGCAGCCAGTTAGATGGTGCACGAGGCGACACATGATAAAACATAGCACATGTATAATGTTTAAAATTATGCTAAAAAACCAGTGGCTGACATTAAGTGAATCAGATTACCAAAGTAATGTTGTAATTAATCTTCTTCAGGGTCACAAAAACTCGACTCAGAAGATGATGGTTCCAGAAGTAGAAATAAAAAAGGAAAAATATTAAAAAGATATTACATTTACTTTTAATTGACATTTTTACATGACGTCTCTCCATCCTGCACTAGTGCCTTCCAGCACCCTGAAAAATTTCGCACTGTAAGTAAATGAAAGCACACAGTCATAAAACATGTGGCAAAATTTGTGAAGAATGGTGTTTTGAGACCCTACACCATAGCAGTTACATACATGCACACAATAAATTTAGTTAAGTTAAATTCTGAAAACATAAAAGGAAAGTTCAGTCATGGGTGCTGCCCAACCATGCTAAATTGCAGCTTCTCATATCATCCGTCGATCAAAATTCGGGCCTCACCCAGCAATACATCTACACTGTAGGACACAGTAATCTTTTCTCAACATGGCAGAGGAGAACCTGATGACACAACACAATTGAGCTAGCAGACTACATTAAGAAAATTTTGCAATATGTTGCGTTTCCCATAGCCAGGTTTATTGGAAATGGTAACCACGGAATTTCTCCCCGAGTTTTGAGATGTGTTTTAGTGTGGTGTAACACACTGAGGGTTACATCTGCTGCAAAAGATCAGACAGCACAGTAAAACCCTGCAGTGTTACACCTGGCTGCCCAAGCGATGGTTAATATTCAACACAAACAATATTTACATGATGGTAGCTGGAAATTGCACACAATCAAATCACATAAAATTTGTCATATGTTTAGTTTCGCTGTGTTTTAAGCTGATGTGGCTTTCATAACAAAAATTACAATTTACATAAAGTGAGAAAATGTGTTGTTTTTTTTTTTTTTTGTTTTCATGAAATTATCTTCATATAAATGTACGGAGTTATGCAGAAAGGAACCAAACAACAAACTATTGGAGCTGAGATATTCAAGGTCAAAGTTTACTGTGTCCACATAAATCTCGTAAAAACCACTTTTTCTGGCCTCACATACAATAACATTCAGATATAATATGTCTGATAATAATAAAAGTCCTGATTAAAGTGAGTAGTACTATACGTTAATGCAAAACAGCTGAGCGTTTAATGAAATTTGAAGGTCGGCATTGTTCGGGTACACTCAGTATTAAGTGGGAGGAGGGGTGTGGGGTGATCACGAGGTGAAAGAGGAGAAGAGGTGGGTCATTCTGGCAGACAGAGCGAGGCAGGGAGGTTGTCCAGGGAGAGAGCGGCTTTTGACTCAGCAAGGTGGTTTGTTTCTACATAGTGTCTCTGTGAAACCACGGCCGATTGTCTACCGGCACCCCAGCATGGCCTTTTGCCAAGGTTGGCATGAACAACTAAGACGGCGGTCCAGGCTTTAGCTGTAGTTTGTGCACTGAAAAACCTTATTCAATTAGGTGCCGTTTGCTTGGCGGGGACGCTGCAGTTGGTATGTACTATACTTAATTTGTTATTCTGACCCAGAGGAGTTGAGAGTGGCGCAGTCAAACAAGAGACGTCCGTAAATCGTTAACGGTTCCTCTGACCTTAACCTTCGAGGCTGGCCGGCGGGCCTTACTTGCCATAGTGAGAGCTACATCTTGATCCACACACATCTGGAAATTCAGCTACTTCAGACTTTTCTGTGTATCAACATAGTGTCTGTGATCGTTACTGTGGTGTCACTTGTCGTGGCTAAAGTGTTAACGAGGGGACTTTGAAGAGCACTCCTCTAAAGAGAAAGTCATTTGTAACCTAGTTCTTACTATTTTGGTAAGTGAATGAAGGGGTTCTCAATTGCTACTGTAACTCTGGTGCTTTAGGATGTACTCAAAAATAAGAAATTGCTCGAAAACTCTGGGTCACTAGGAAGTGATAAGTATGACCTGACTTTTGGAACTCACTGAATTTAACCAATGAATGATCAACTTTCATGTTAAGATGCTCTATGAATTTGTACCAGGTTCTTGTAAAATTGTTCTAGTGTATTCGTCTTTCTTAGTGTTACCGAGGCACGTCGGGCTCATCGATGCATGTGTATTGTGTATCAGTGTGACAAGTTATATCCTTATAGCATGTTCTGAGTTTTATGTGAATTGTTGTGTTCTACGAGGCATTTATTTTTTTGTGGAGTTGTCCTTAAAGGTGTTGGAAGCTATCATTATGCAAATAAAAAGAGTCTATGGCATAACTGGTTCTTTTGTGCTAGTGCGAACCTCTCAGGTTATAAAACCCATTAGCACAGGTCTGTTCTTCACGTGAAGCGTGACACAGAGTTGAGCAGTAAACTTGACGTTGAAGTGGAGTCCCTTAGGGGGTAAGCAACAGTTGCATGCACAGTCACATACCTACCATGTCACACTATAAGTTTGCACAGTTCACAAAAGTTGATTTAGTTTATTACGCAGCTTGCAGCAATCACTGAAGGGTAGATATACTGTACCACTTGTGATTTCCTAGCAGATAGCATACACAATTTCAGAAGCGTCAATCGCAGTTTATGGGAAACATTACATATGTGGTGCTTCACGCGTACCATTAGATAAGGTGGTTCAGGATGAAATCAGAAATTTAAATACTCAGTTAATTTATAGTTCCATGTTAGTTCTTAACGGGGGTGCGGCGTTTGTCCTATATTCGTTTGTCCTAAAACCATTTTTCGAGGTTTTGTTGCTTGAACTTCGTTAGTCCTAAAATCGTTTGTCCTAAAGTCATTTATCCTAAATTCGTTTGTCCTAAAGTTATTTGTCCTAAATTCGTTTGTCCTAAAGTCATCTGTCCTAAAATCGTTTATCATAATTTCGTTCGTCCTAATTTAGTTTGTCCTAAAATCATTCGTCCTAATTTCGTTTGTCCTAAAGTTGTTTGTCCTAATTTTGTTTGTCCTAAAGTCATTTGTCCTAAAATCGTTTGTCCTAAAAGCCATTTATCCTAAAATTGTTTGTTCTAAATTCGTTTATCCTAAAATCATTTGTCCTAAAATCGTTAGTCCTAAAATCATTTGTCCTAATTTCGTTTGTCCTAAAGTTGTTTGTCCTAATTTCGTTTGTCCTAAAGTCATTTGTCCTAAAATGTGTTTGTCCTAAAATCGTTTGTCCTAAAATCATTTATCCTAAAATCATTTGTCCTAAAACTAGTTTTCTTAAAATGTATACTTTTTTTCACATTTGAATTGAATTCGGACAGACACAGAAATCGCCTGCATGGTTTTGCTGGAGACTGGTGTTTTGCTTATTTCCCCACTACGAGCATCAGTGCCGCGTCCTTAGTGTGTTGACAGAGAATGCCTCAAGTGGTCAGCAAGAGAACTTGCTCGTGACGAGAAACAGCTACTCAACACTGCCTTCCCGCTGCAGTGTCAGTGTTCAGGAGGGCTCGGTCCGAGTTCCCGCGCTTTCTTTAGTTGGTGTTGCTCCCAGCTGCTGACGATACACGGAGGGCTCTGGCCACGCAGTGCTGTGGTAACCGCTCCCAAAAATCTTTCACTTTAAACACACCAAAACTGTTAAACAATTTAATTAATTGACTTAAAATTGTTACAGTACATTTATGAAAAGTTATGATAGTAATGCTGTACGTTAAATTTCTATACACCAATTAGTTAAATTTTTAAAATTGTTTTACAGGTGTCCCTGTTTGCTACTAACAGGAAGAAAATGCAAAGCAAAATATAGTAAGTTAGAATTTTTTTTTAGTTTTTTAAGATATATTTGGGGGAGGGGTGTTTATAAGCAAGCAAATGATAGACATTTGTTCTTTAATTTTGAAGCTTATCTTGAAGAATTTAGTGAATCACTATTCTTTTGGTGACAGGTAGAAAACAGAAAATGTCATCCACGCGTGGACTATGAGCGACCCGAACGAATTTCTCTCTTAGTTTACCTATCTAAAAAGCATTTACTATGTTAATTATCAATAATTTATTTGTAATAACTATTGATGCTTCAGCTATTTCGAAAACCTCTTGAGTCTTCAAAATTTAAATTTGATAAATGTTAATTTTACTGTTAAAGTCGCCTAATGTGGCGTATAACTCAGACAGAAGCATTTTATAAAACGCACTGTTGGATAAGTATAAAATACAGGGGCGTAGCGAGGGATAAAGGGGGAATAAAAGGGAGGTTGATATCTGGTTATACCACCCCTCCCTAAATTAAAAAAGTCTAAAACTGTTTTTCACAAAATAGTCAATTGTCATTTTTTATTAATGAAAACTGTGCGAGTGAGACTATTGCTACGAACATAACGTTTAAAGCTGCAAATGTTTTAAACGCCTATTACGTTTATTTTTTCATTTAAAAATGAAAATGTGGCTAACCCGCCATCAGCCTCCCTATATAACATTCACTGTGTGTGTACTAGGTACTTAAGTACACAATTTAGATTTCTATGTCATACAACACTGTGTAGCAAAGGAGAATAATTTGACTTCCAGCACACTTATTCTAGCACATGTAGAAGATAAACCAAGGTACGGACACTTGTATGAATATTATTTTATCGATACAAAACGAATGCAAAATTAACTAATATCATTTGCACACCAAGGTACAGTTACTAATTTACCTAAAAAAACTAGATTTTTTATTGTGTCACTTCACGTGTTATATTTTGATGTTGGTATTCACAGTCGCTTATACACGGTTAGAACACCATAGACCTAGGCCAAAAATATATTCTGTCTTCTTTCGCGATTCTCTTCGAGTAGCGTTCAACTTCAAATATACCACGAAAAGCGATACCTATCGCATGGTATATAGTCGCATTCCACTTACAGCCACTGAATTAAACATTGAATCGCAACCATAATTTTTGGGTGAAAATGTTGTGAATCAATACTGATTTTTCTGCAGTTTTCATATTAATGTGGACGCTGAATTAGGTATAAAAATGTGAATGTCGATATTCTGTCAAAAGTTGCACATGCAAAAATGTTACAGTTTTAATTCACAGATAAAATAAAGAAAGTAAATAATGTGCACACACAGAATTTTAACTCTTGGCAAAATAAACTTTAGGTGTGTATGAATTTCCTTTTACAAGGGGTATATGTTTCCTGTAGTGTGATTTTAACTGCCACAGAAATATTTTTCCTCTCAACATAACGCTTTTCTATTCCCTTCAAAACGACCGATTTCAGTAATTTTCTTGCCCAATACTTCATCGGTGATTTATTAAATGTTTAATAACCTTGTAAAATTTCTTGCAAAATAAAATAAAAACATTTTTTTTGTAAATTTCTTATTTCAGAGTATAAAAATAATAATTTGCCAAACCAAAGACTATAATTATAAAATATTTTATTAGTAGCTTTTTTCAGAAACACACCTGATGAATATTCTTCAAGAATGCATAACTTTGTCAGCATTCTGACATCTTATGTGGGTCAGCGTGTGTTGGCTGAGATCATAAATCAGAAAATAAGAATAATAGTAATAGCTCTTGGTGGTTATAGATAGCGAATCAGGCTACATTTGATTTTTCTCTTGAATCTCAGGGAAGCAAGATAGGTGCGATTTTTTACTTTTTTTGGTGACATTTTTAAACACAAAATCCAAAAGGGCAAATTGTTAATGCTTTATAACTATTAAATATGAATTCAAAATCATATTTCGCATAAAAGCTATGTAGGTTGATTTAAAAGCAAATAGTCACCAAACATATAACTTACGTGATGACGTCATTGTTAGTAGTGGAACATGGGTGCGTCAGGAGGGCACAAGAAGATGGGGGACAAGAGATAGAAACCACCGATGGCGTCATGACCGTTCCTAGCGACCATTTTCATCATGTTTTCTTTCTAAATGTCCCTTACCTTGGAATTTCTCTCGAAACTTGAAAATAATTTCTCTCTAACACGTGTTTTCCCAACACGGCTGACTTTTTTATGGGCCGAAAAGCCATGTAAAAATAATTGATAGTTTTATTAAATATTTTATTATTGTTTCCCAATAAATTCTTGTTATCCATACTGTACAAGTAAATTTCAGCTATCCTTCCGTAACAAGAGATGTTCATATCTGAAAATATTTTATGTTCAGATATTTCAAACACTACCTACGTCGTTCTAAATTAGCTTTATTTATTTACTGGTGGACGACACGTCCATACAGTTGAATCAAATGCTATTTCGCAACTTGGGCTATGTTGCACGTACCAGTTTCTTGTAACAATTAGCAGTGTTTAGTGATGTGCTGCGTGTAAGCGAAAGTACTAACAGATCAATATTAACCTCAATGTGTTATTATTATTGAAATTCTACGCAAATAATATAATTGCTTTCACAGAGGGTTTTTAAATCTAAATTAATTTAAAATTTAGTATGATTTTTACCACATATCTGCATTAGGTTACTGCAAATGGCATTTTAAGCGTCAATATTCAGTTTTAGTTTGTTCCCGCTTGAACTCCTTCTTGCTTTCGTTTCGTTTCCGTCCGTCCCGCTTCAGCTTCGCCTACGAGCCGATGTTTCCATTACAAAACATCAGAGGTAGTGTTTACGTTACACAGAGTCGTTAGACAAGAAAAGTTAAACTGAATTGCGTATTTCTCAAAACGTGAAACTTGGATCTGCTTTTTAAAGAATAGTGATTAGTGTGATTTAAATAACAATATGCTACTGCTGTTGAAAATATATTTTGGAGTATAATTTGTGATGTGAGATATCGGCTTGTTTGTTTGGTGATAGACACGAGTTTTAAAAAATAGAATAGTCATTACAATTGGACTTTTAAAGTAAATTTTATACAGTTTATCTTGAAGCACCTACTTCCCACCACGTCTATACAATAACTCCAATCTTAGTAATTGCAAGTGAATACCGAAATAGAGCAAATAAAACTGCTATCTTAAACGAAGTCAATATTATTTCGCATTTTCCAGCATTCTCGCCATTGTGTGTTTATATCGTGTGTGTTTATGAAACTGTCGCTCAGTATTATATGTATTCCTCTAGCGGTGTTGTTTTTAATGAAACTCAATGCCCACAGTTTTGCTGGTTGAAAATATTGCCTCAAGGCACAGAAAACAAATTGAGCCAATTACATGCTGATGTGGCGCGATAATACGACAGCATTTGTTTATTTCAGAAGTCGTTAACAGTGAACGAAGTGCAGTATCCTCAACTTTGTATTAAATATGGCGTGGTGCTAAAATAAAAGCTAAAATGTTAGCTAAATTATTTAGACCTTTGAAAGTACGCGGAAAAGACAAAAAGTACAATAATAGAAAACAACAACTTTTGTAATCTTTAAGCGCAAGAATTTTGCCAGTGTCAAACATTATTAAGACAAAAATCTTGCAACATAAACTAAATTAAATAGTAATGGTGACATAATAAGTTAATTTTGTAACGCATATCACTACTATCATGTTCGCTTACAATTTTGGTAGAAACTATTTTCCTGGAGTGTTCGTTTTCATTTTATTTATAATGAATCTCAGACTCCTTTCAGACATAACAAATGTTTCTAGTATTGACTTATATATAGAGAGAGTGAAATGTTACGTTTTCAGTGACCTGCATGCTAGAATCAAATATCCTATACATACTCAATCCCTGTCTATTCGTTCATTGTCCGCTGTTCCACTGAGTTGCAGCTAGTGGACAAATATTTGAGGCTTGAGTATACATAGGATATATTGAATCTAACATGCAGGTAATTGAATTTGCGAAATTTCACCATCTCTACTTATAAACCATGTCTTCTTAAGATGACTATATATCCGACGCATGAACGGTGTTGCGTGTTCCTTTCCACGCTAAACAATTAAACGTATTCCAAATACTTATATCTATGAAAAGAAACAAACACTAATTACTATGCTGCTATTTTATGCAGAACGTTTATCAAAAGAGTTGTTTTAGGGGACTAAATTGGCTGAAGATGACTCTTTAAATATTGTTACCCCTTGAAGTATCTTAATTTTAGGCCACGTGACTTTTATGCGACGTGACTTTATAGGATAAGTAACATGAAGAGTTTGTCATGAAGTTACATTTAAACTATGCAACTCTCACGTAGTATAAACATAACATCTAATGGCTTAAAGCGCAGCGATTTCTAGGCCAGGTGACAATAAAGCAGTGATTTTTACGCCAAATATCATTAAGGCTAAGTGCAGGTTTAAATTATTGCAGTTTATGTCAAATTATTTTTAGGCTGTCATTTTTATGCCAAGTAACGTTAGATCCAAGTGACTCTTAGGCGAAGAGAATTTATAGGACAAATTATGTTTAAGCCAAGAGGGAACTTATTCAGAACGACTATTAAAACAAAGGACTTTTCTATAAAACGAATATATTTCACTCGATGTTCCTGATAGTTCTCTGTTACTTTTCTGATATTTTCTGTTTAGATATGAAACATACCACTAAGTCGCATATTACTTCATTTTAGAATTATTTTACCTGCAATTCTATTCAGAAAATATAAATTTGATTTTATCATTGGTTGCTTTCTAAATTATGTTATACTTTCAATTTTGTACAGTTTAGGGTAGTGATAATCAACTGTTATATTGTAAATTAAGCATGTTGCTATATTTTTGAAACTCAGTGATAGGGGAAATTTTGGTGACATAGGGCGCCAAAGACTTACTTTCTTAAGTGCCCAGGAAAACAGTCAACGCCATGGATGAATTACTTCTACAGAGATAACGATAGCAAATATGAACATTACTACAATGAAATATTGTGAACAACTCCCCGTATGCAATAAAGTACAATAAAAAAAGTACATTGGACCGACCAACATGCCTGTAACTCTTTGAACTGATTAAAATGTTTTTCGAAGGACTAATTGTAGTAAAAAGTAACCTATCATACGCTGCTACTGCGTAGTGTAAGAAAGAAATAAAGTTGTTATTTTTTAGCAATGCAAATGTATGGTAGACAATTTCCTTTAGAAATATGTTGTAACTTGAAAAGCATTGTATTTTCAAGACAACGAAAACCATTCAAGTACAATGACGTCACGTTGAACAAATGCGTTATGTATAATTTCATCAGGAGGATTAGAAGATGATGTAAATATAAATGCGAGAGATGAAATAGAGAGAGAGAGAGAGAGAGAGAGAGAGAGAGAGATTGATTCTTGTGATAGATCGACCCAACATAAAATATCATTCTTTCACACCTCACGCTCTTTCATGCATTTTTTGATATAATTTTTGTTTGTCATAGTATGGAGTATTGTGACGTGCACTGGCACATAGCACTTACTTGGCCTCTTATCACACAGTAATGTCAATTTTTTTTTGTCTTAATTAATGTTTTTTTTTTGTGTAATAACAAATTAAGTAGTCCAACTTAACCAGGTATAAGGGTGTATACGGCGGGATCCAACCTATTAATTGGGGATGCGAGTAGAGAAATTTACATTAAAAATTTATTTTTAATTTTAAATTTAAC